>VONZ01002039.1:0-74253 GCA_012976165.1 Labeo catla | reverse complement strand
TGTGTCTCTTGTTAATCTCTACTGCTGCTGTTCAATAAAGTGGATACAGCAAAAACATGTCATTAAAAGTTAAAACCAGTAAATTAAATAAATACTGTTGATAAAAGAGTACAATTTCACCACTTTCTTTTGTCACAAAGGTCCAGAAAGTTGTTTCCTCAAAGTCATCATCTACTGAAGTTTGAATGCAGTGCTTGAAATGTGTCAGAATTGAAAGACTTCAATTTTACACTAGTTATGAAAATAGCTTATACAATGTGTGTGTCTGTAAAAGCTATTTTACTTTTAGCAGAAAAATTTGAAAGTATTTACTTACTTTTAAGTAGATTCCTAGATCTTAGCAATGCCATCAGCCATTAACTTAATTTGAAAGGTTACAACAATCACTGAAAAAAGGTGTCTGGAAAGTTTTCCAAAAGGTTTATTAACATCAGTATGTAAACAGCCAAACACTCTAAACTCCCTGTTGTATCAGACTATTTTGAAAAAACAAAACTTCTAAAATCCAAAACTAAAAGCATATCACACTATATGCAGGGAGTATAATCAATTTGTTTTGTAACATCTTTAGAAAAATGTACAAAAAAAAAAAAAAAAATTGCTCTTTTTTTTTTTTTTTACTAAACTGAACAAATACAGCCTCTAACAAAAATGTCCAAAATGTTACATTGTTCTTAAGTAATCATTAGACATTAATAACTTTTACCAAAATGTGAAATAAGCCAGTTTACCAATTGAACTGAACCAAAAACAATGCTTATTAAAACATTAACATTAACCCAAAACCTAAAAGCATACTTTTTCTGTTAGTGGTTAACAGATAAGGTACAGTAAAGTGGATGCTGTTCCATACAGGTAGTGCTGTTTAAGTGTTTTGTCTTAACACTTCAAATGGATGTTACTGCACATTTAATAGTGGTAATGTTAACAGCTGTCCCGACAGTAATGTTAACAGGCGCATTAACATTATGTTTTCTGTAAAAATGAGCCTTAAATGATGCATATGTACAGAAAGTCTGTTTGCAATCGGCTGCAAAGCACTTAAATAAACAACGTGGTTCATTTCTGTGAAGTTTGCAGTGTAGTACATACCCCCTCAATGATTTGACCAACTTGCCAGAGAAATTGCAACACAACATCGCGTCTACAAGACAGGATCAATAACTACAACGACAGTTGTTCGAGAGTTTTACCTTTTTAGTTTAGAAAAGTGTTGTCGGGCTTGACTCGAAAAGAGATGTGAACTCCCCAGAAGTCAAACAATTGTGTTATCACGTATCGTTATTCCAACAGTTGCTAGGCGGTGGGCGAGCTAAAATGGCGCTGACTAAAAAAAATGACGTCGACGTTGTTAACGTTCGTTCAATGAGCGGTGCCCTTCCCCCATTTTAAATTAGTGCGCGTTCCCGTGCACTATTGTGTTTTTTTTAAATAAGCCCAGAAATGGGGAATGGGTTAAAAGAAGATGCACTTTGAAAAGACGTAGCATGCGTCAGCAGTGCACGATAATGCCTTTCCCCTCACCTTCACAATTTGCAAGTTACCCTAAATAATATAAACAAATAAAGGCATTATAGTACTCACCACTTGTATTGCATGCAGATCGCGCTGTGCAGTTCTCATGATGTCAGAAGTCGGGACTGGAAGCCGTCTTCTTCTTCTTGTTTTTTCTGTCTTCATGTTTGTTCATGATTTTGATAAATGTTTCTCAGTGTTTCACAGTTTTATGATAGGTTACTTTATTTATTTATTCATTTTTAAAAAATAGGCTTAGATCATGAATAATAGGCTACTACACAGTTTTCAATAATTTACTTTTAAAGGGTATTTTTAATAGGATTTTTAAAACATGCTATCATGAATAATAAAGGATAAATAATAAAACACATTTTCATAATTTTCTTTTAGAATGGGCAAGTTTTTGTTATGTCTTGTGCTCTTTTATTTAGCTTATTCTATCTGATTTTATTTCATAGCCTATAGTGACAATTAAAAAATAATATGGAAAATCAAATATTTTTACAATATGATTACATAAAGGTCAATATATTTGTATTCTTAAAATTATCTCTTGACTTTTTTCAAGACATCCATTTTGTTTTTCGTTGCATTTTAACTATCAAATTTGATCCATATTTAAAAGAAAAATCCACAAAAGTACAGTCAATTACAGAATATTTTAAATTTTTTAATTAAAGGGATAGTTCACCAAAAGAAAATTTAAATTATGTCATCTTCGGAACAGAAATTAAGATTTTTTGGATTTAATTGTGTAATTATGGTGTAACGACTATTGCTGTCTATCTTAATTTGTGTTCCAAAGATGAATGAAATCTTACGGGTTTGGAATTTTCATTTTTGGGTGAACTATCCCTTTAAAATTGACTTATTTAACAACCATATACCATATGTTTAACATCTTGCTACAGTAGAATTTAAGGTATGTGTTTGTCGAATTTTTGAAGGTTTTATGTTGTAAATTCTATAGTACACATCAACAAAATGTGTTTTTACACAGAATTATACCGTTGATTTTAGGGGGATTACTTGCTTGAGAAGTTACGGTAGTTTTTAATTTATTTTAGCCAAAATTAATATTTTCACTGTAAAAATTTGTGTTTTTTACATTTTAAGAAAGTAAAAATTTAAGTTATGTACTGTTTCTTAAGTTACGGTAATTTAATGTATGTAATACAGTGACATGCCATTTTTGTTTAAATAATCTTTTACTGTTGCTGCTTTACAGTTTTTTACTGTAGTTTTCACAGACATTTTTTACAGTGTAGACCTAAATTAGATTTGAAAGAATACTGATAATACTGAATATTCAATTGAATAACTGTGTAGTGTATACTAGTCTTGCATTTTTGAATCTTATCAATATAATTGTAATAAACTGCTTACCATTTTCCTGTAAACCAAACTGATCACTCCCAGAAATCAACCATTTAAATCTCAAAATATATTTTTATTACTAATACTTAGCAAAACTTAAAACTAGAACAGTAGTATAAATTAACACAACACAATAAAACTTAAAACGATCGTGTTTAAGGGCTTGGCACTTAATCTGGAATGACTTTAGGAAATTAGTCTGGACTGAGGGACTCTGCAATTATGACAATGACGATGGTTGTTAATTTTTTTTACAGTCATTTCAGATGTCTTTTTTGATTGGTTGACGTTTCGATTGTGGCCTTAACATAATTTCTGTCATTTATTGACTAAATCTGGATGTTTACGGACGTTTAGATTGTGGCCAAATTGGACATCTTTATTCACGTAATTTGTCGAATAATTCTGGATGTCAAAGGACGTACAAATTATAGCCAGGATGAACGTCTTTTCTCAACTAAATCTGGTAGTCAGTGGACGTTTAGATTGTGACCAGATTGGACATCTTTATTAACGTCATAAATCGACTAAATCTAGATGTCAGTGGACGTTTAGATTATAGTCAATATGAACGTCTTTTCTCAACTAGTACTGGCTGTCAGTGGACGTTTAGATTGTGGCCTGATGAGACATCGTTTCTCAGTGTCATTAATCGACTTATTCTGGCTGTCAATGGACGTTCAGATCATGGCCTGGACGGGCGGACGCGATATCAACATGTTTTGTATGTCCACAGACGTCACTTGCTCAGTGGGAATGATTTCTCTCTGTTTTTCAAGCCACATCGGGCATTTTTATATGAATAAACTATAGATGCAATAATGCTAATCAACAGCCTTTATCACTATATAAAATAATAATTTTGCCTCATTCTGGGTTGTTAAACCACGTCAGATCACAAAAGGAAGGTTTTTTTAAGGACTCGACGTATGTTATTAAATGATTATTTAAATGAATTATTATTATGAATTATTAAAAAAATGTCATTAAAATGTTCTCAATAGACAACAGGTTTGTAAACAGACTCAAACCCATGCAAAATCCATGCATGCGTTCTACTGAGGTAAATTTGAACACACAGACTTTTTTTTTTTTGTACGTTCGACACATCTGCCGCACTGTACAGCCCTGGTGCTGCTTCAAGCCTTAGTTATGTAGTCAGAAGGCTTGAAGTTGCTCTGCGCACACCGACCGGTGTATGACATTAAAGGACTGCAAGAGCGATTTGAACTTATGCAGAGCTGTCTGTATGAGGTGCCACGTAGGATTTAAATCAAACTTCGCTAATAGACACTCGCTTATACGTATAAACTTGATCCATGCATATACACCTACAACAACACGCACATACACATATAAACTCGCTGCATGCAGACACACCTGTACATACTCGCATATACATATAAACTTGATCCATGCATATACACCTAAAAACACTCGCACATATACATATAAACTCGTTGCGCGCATATAAACACTCACGCAAACAAACAAAATAAATTTCAGACGCAGGCTTTAGTTGTGTATATACTATATACATATATGCAAGAGATTTCATATGTGGATGTGCGTGAACTTTTCAGTGCAAACGGAAGGCATTTCAGTGTAAACGGAAGCAGCGGCACTTCCGGCGGAATCTCCAGATGCCGGGGCATTTTAAAACGCTTAACGTGACTTAACACATTAAAATAGTGTTTTAAAAATAACTTTAATATAGCATACGATGTACCAGGGGCGAATTTCCACTGGGCACTTTTCAAAATCCCGTTCAGCACCGCCGAGAGTTCGCGCGATCATTCAAACAAAACCGAAAGTAAAACGCGCACGCGCCTTCAAAAGCAATTTTAATACTCCTAAATATGTTATTAGTATGTAGGCTATAATAGGTTGTAGCTCTCTATCATGTTTGAATAAAAAGTGAAATAAAAAGTGAAATAAATCACTTACCACAGTTGTGAATCGTACTTATTGCCGCTCCCGAATGTCGACCGTTGAAGAAAATCCCGCCTCTGTAGATTTGAAATTTAATGATTGTTTTTTTTCTCCTAGTGTTTTTTAATTGCAGGTGATTGTAATATAAAGACTGCGTTTGTTTTATTTATATTTTGTGTAAAAGTCTATTAAATACCAAAACACTTGTTAAAAATAAAACAGCTGATTATAATTGGTCACACAACTATGGTGGATGTATTTCTTCAGACAATAATTTAATCTGATTTGAGTTCTATGCTGATTTTTTTGAGTGCTAGCTTGATTTTATGCTGTACTTTATACTACAATTTATTTGTGAAACCACTTTAATAATTTTGTTTTAGACTCTTCTCAGATACAACTAGAATAATTTAAGCTGTATCATCTAGCCTACCTGATTATGATACTAAACTTACCTTGAATTGAACCTTGTCAGTAAGTGAAACAAACTGATTAATTTGTAATTAGGTCAAATGGACTCCAGATTGGTCAGGCTGGGAGACCAGCTAAAACCAGTTACTTCCAGCCTAAACCAGCTAAAACCAGTCAATCAGCCTAAGCTGGGTTTAGCTGTTTTTTTTTTCAGCAGGGGGGACACTGTCAGAAGAAGAAAACAAGTGGATGATTGAGAAAGACCTGGATACCAGGGTTAGAAAGATTCCTGATTTATCCGCTGAGGGGAAAGCAGCTTCACAAATGACCTATGCTAACAAGAAAATGGCTGAGAAGATCACCTGCACATTTCATGGTGATGTCCACCTTCAGCAGAACCCCACCACATACATGGAGGCCCTGAATGTGTACAAGCAGCTGCCAGCTCTGTTAAAGGACAAACCACAAAATGAAGTCCCAATAAAAGTCTGGATTTATCCGCTTCATCTTCTGAATGCAACAGCAGGTCGGGTGGAGAGAAAAATCAGCACAAGCGTGGCTTTCGCAATTGAAGATATAATGGAAAGGCTGGGAGAGGCAGAGAGGACATACAAAGACCTGTCAGGAAACATGATGGTTAATAGTTTCAGAGACATTAAAGAGAGGCTGCGCTCTTTTCGCAGCTCGTTCAACATTTCCAAGGCAATGCTGATGGATGCCAATCACAAACGCCTTTTTCCCCGCACATTTTTTTGTACACCTTTCTCCTTGATTTATTATAACTTTTGTCAGTCTATAGTACTTTAAACGTTTTTTCCTGGTCCAACCAATTAGTACAGCCCAAAACATGACAATAACTGACCATTTTCAGCATCAATAATCAGCTAAATTTGTGAGTTATGTTCGGTTCAGTGGCAATGTTTATGTTCAATGCCGCCAATATGGCTGACTGATGACGTGTCGTGAAAACACTCTATAGTTTAGTTTAGAGAAATTGAGAAAAAGAATATCATCAAAAAATACTTAATCACAAGCTTGTTAATTATTCCTCAATAATTCTCACTTCAGGCTAAACTCGAAAGTTGACAGCCCTGTTTGAAGTAAGCTAAAGTTTTAGGTGTCCTTAACCACATTTACAAAATTTAGTTAATGTTAGATCTTTTGCTCCAACCGCTGGTTAATCAGATAATAGAAAAAAAAAGTTCTAATAGACTAACATCTGAAGTTACAGTAGGAATGTATAGCTAATGTGGGTTAATGAGAATTAATTAGCAGTCCTATGATTAATTCATGTATTTATTCATTATTAATTTTTTGCCAGATTGGAGTTACACTGATTTTCTGTCATGGTCTTGGCCAGCCACTGGCAATACAACTCTAGCTCTAACACTGCGACGAAGGATGAAAGCAGGAAGATCCACACCTACAGGTGTAACAATTACTGACGATTGACCGGTAAGATCTTTAGAGGAGAAGAACTTTCAGGGAATGATGTGAATGTGTGTAGATGTGTGTTAGTTACAGGATCAGAGCATGACACCGTTCCTCCGTCATAGTCCAGATACACTCTCACACGATCATCTGCTTCTTCTGCTCCTCTTCCTCCCTCAGTGCAGTGATTGTAGCTTCTTCATCTCTGAGAAACTGATGAAGCTTCTCAAACTGCTGTTTAATCTGACGCTCTGTGTGCTCAGCTTGAGACTGAAATCAAACCACATTCAAAAATGAAAATATAAACACCAGAGATTTCTGCAATATGATTCTGTAATACATGAACAAGATGTTAGTTGAAATTTATTTTATGATATGCTCAGATATTAATGATTTTATCCTCAGATATTAATCTGTCTTACCTTATATAGCGAAACAGCTTCACTGATAGGTCTGAATGTGTGATTGAGGTGTTAATGTGACTCTCTGCAAAATACACGCACCGGCTGTTTGTCCTCCAGACAGAAGATTTTGAGTTTCTCACTGTGTAAACTGCAGATCTTCTCAGATCCTGATGAACAACTCTCATTTCTCTCCATCAAGAATGACCCGCACATGTTTTTTAATGTGAGATTAGGAGGTGGTTCAGGTTTTCTCCTGCAGAGAGGACACTCCTGAATTTCTTTGGTTCTCCAGAACTGTTGAAGACACTCTTTACAGACACTGTGACTACATGATAAAACAACTGTATTCTTGAAGATTTCATGACATACAGGACAAATGTAATCATATTCAGATTTTGAAGCCATTTTCACTGTTTGAGCTCCCGCAAACAGACAGTTTGAAAAATTAATCACCACAAGAATCACAAAGATCTGCTGTCTGTTCAGAAACAAACTTCATAAAAATCCTTTTGAAAGTGTTTTTCTTCATTTTTTTTACTGATTCTTTATTGCAGTCGGTGTGAAAAAAAAGGAGAAATAACACATCAGTCTCTTCCTGGTAAGTGCTGTAAGGTGGAGTTTATGATCATGTGGGTGAGTTGAAACAAGTCAAAGAACAACATGAGGATTTCTTTAGGTTGAAGTCTAATGAAATGTATTGAAATGTTATTATGTAATGCTATAAAACCTTGTACAAATTAACAATGAAAATACACAAACATTAATTATGAAACACCTTAAAACCCTTACACCTGTTTTAGTTATTGCTTTTTCTTTCTTTCTCCAGTGTTTGTCATGATCAGTGTTTTTCAAAATGACCTGTTTAGTGATGAATCTGTGAAACTGTTTATCATGTTGATTGTCAGTGTTTGGAGACACGAACAGAAACCAAACAGATTAGTAGAGTAGAAGTCCTGAATAACCACAAGAACGAAGATGTGACAAGATTGTTGGGTCTCTTTATGGGTCTCTCTGCATCTTCAGCACCTTGATTAATACTAGTATTTCTTGCAATATGACAACTGGATCTGAAATCAAGGTAAATGTGATTGATGAGCTTTTGAGATTTAATGACTGAACTGAGACCAGTGTCACCTGAAGATTCTTTTATGCAGAAAGAAACACATCAAAACCAGAACAACAACAATGAAACAGCCACAACTGATTTATAAGATCATTTTAAAAATAAATAAAAGAAATAGTGAAAATATATCTGAAACATTAAAATATTTAAAGCCATGCAATGTAATCTTATTTCTGCAGGTGCAGTTCTACAGTCTTACGGCCAGAGGACAGTGTGCTCTTTAGATCAGAAACCACACTAGATTTACATTTTCAGCATTTAAAACACGCAATTAGAAATATGACATTTGGATTTAAACTCAGTGAAGAAACACAGTCTGTCATTCAGAGTTTCGGAGGACGACGTCATTTCATTGGTCCCAAAAAACAAGTGTCCACATTGATGGAGAACATCGAGCAGATGCTGGAAAAAAACAGAGGAGAGTTTTTCTCCACAGTGACACTTCTGGAAGCGCAGATGGAAAAACTGTTGAAATATAAAGAGATGATGAAGAAAAGTCATTCAATAGAGACACATTTACTGACACAAGGTAATGAGTAGAAAATTAGTTTGGGTCTTAAAGTATGGAGCTAGACACATGACAAAAAGTTTCATCAAGCACTAATGCATTTCCTCTTTTCCAGGTTCATCAGAGAGTGAAGATGAACTGAGGATTGTTCTACTGGGAAAAACTGGAGTCGGGAAAAGTTCAACTGGAAACACAATCTTAGGAAGAGACGCGTTTACAGCAGAAGAATCTTTTGAATCAGTGACTAAAGAGAGTCAGAGACAAACATCTGTCATCAACGGCCGACGTGTTACTGTGATCGACACTCCAGGACTGTTTGATACTGAACTCACTAATGAGGAGATCCAGAGAGAAATCAGACACTGCATCTCCATGACCCTGCCTGGACCACATGTGTTTCTCGTACTGATTCTGATGGGTCGATTCACTAAAGAGGAGGAAAAGTCAGTGAAGATCATCCAAGAAACTTTTGGTGAAAACTCATTAATGTACACCATGGTGCTCTTCACCAGAGGAGACTTTCTGAAGAAGAAAACCATAAATGAGCGTTTGGAAACAGCTGGATCTGTGATCAAAACCCTGATTGAAACATGTGGAAACAGATTCCATGTGTTCAATAATAATCAGACTGGAGACCAAACACAGGTGTCTGATCTAGACAACATGGTGAAAGCAAACGGAGGGAGTTTCTACTCATGTAAGATGTTCAGAGAGATGGAAAGAGAAAAACAAGAACAACAGATGAAGATTCTGATGGACAGACTCAGAGAAAGAGAAGAAGAGATAAAGAAACTAGAAGAAGAGAAAGGGAGAATGAAGATGATGATGGAGGAAGAACAACAGAATCAGGACAAAGAGAGAAAGAGAAGAAGAGTTGAATAAGAGAGAAGAACAATGTAAAATACTAATGAAAGAGAAAGAAGATCTTCAATCCAAACATGAAGAAGAGAAAGAGAGAATGAAGATGATGATAAAGGAAGAACGACAGAATCAGGACAAAGAGAGAAAGAGAAGAGAAGAAGAACTCAAAAGAGAAATAAGTGAACAAGAGAAAAATCAGAGTGATGAGAGATGAGATGAAACAAGAACGAGAGACATTTAGATATGAAATAGAGGAAATGAGGAAAGAAAAAGAGAATGTGAAAAAAGAAAAGGAAAAACTTCAGAACAAATGTGACAGAAATAGAAAGACTAACGAACAAAATAGAGAATGAGAGGAAGAAAAGAGAAGAATATACAGAGAGAGAAGAACAATATAAAACACTAATGAAAGAGAAAGAACGAGAGATGCAGGAGGAGATGAAAAGAGAACGGGAGGAATGGGAGAAACAGAAACTAGAGGAAAAGACAAGAAGAGAAGAAGAGGATGAGAAAAGAAGAAATAATGAACAGAGAGATTGGGATGAATTTAACCAGAGACTGAAAGTAGAGAGAGAGAGAATGGAAAGAGAGAAAGAAGATCTTCACTCCAAACATGAAGAAGAAGAAAACAAGATGAAGATCCTGATGGAGAAACTGAACAGAGAAAGAGAAGAACTAATGAAGAAACAGGAAGAAGAAAAAGAGAGAATGAAGATGACGATGGAGGAAGAACGACAGAATCAGGACAAAGAGAGAAAGAGCAGAGAAGAAGAGTTGAATAAGAGAGAAGAACAATGTAAAACACTAATGAAAGAGAAAGAAGATCTTTAATCCAAACATGAAGAAGAGAAAGAGAGAATGAAGATGACGATGGAGGAAGAACGACAGAATCAGGACAAAGAGAGAAAGAGAAGAGAAGAAGAGTTGAATAAGAGAGAAGAACAATGTAAAACACTAATGAAAGAGAAAGAAGATCTTTAATCCAAACATGAAGAAGAGAAAGAGAGAATGAAGATTACGATGGAGGAAGAACGACAAAATCAGGACAAAGAGAGAAAGAGAAGAGAAGAGGAACTTACAAGAGAAATTATTGAACAGGAGAAACATCAGAGAGAGATACAAGACGAGGTGAGACGAGAACGAGAGACATTAAGACAAATGAGACAAGAAAAAGAAAAACTTCAGATCAAATATGAGACAGAAATAGACATACTGATGAACAGAACAGAAAATGAGAGGAAGAAAAGAGAAGAGGAATATATAGAAAGAGAAGAACGATATAAAAAAATAAAAGAGAAAGAGAAAAAAGAGAGAGAAATCAGTGAGATGAAGGGAGAACGAGATGAATGGGAGAAACAGCATTTAGAAGAAAGGATGAGAAGAGAAGAGGATGAGAAAAGAATAAAGAGAGAGAAACAGATTGGAGATGAACAGATTCAGATAATGAAGAGTGAAATGGATGGAATAATCAGAGAGAAAGAGAGAATAGAAAGAGAGAGACGAGAACAGCTAGAAGATTTTGAAAAGAGACTGAAAGAAGAAAGAAACATGAGAGAAGATCAAGACAAACAGAAAATCCATGAAGAACAGCATGAAGATGAACTGAAGAGAAGACAAGTGGAGTGGAGAGATGAATATGAAAGAGAGAAAGACAAGACGATGAAGAAGATCTGCTCTGAAACTAATCAGGTGAGTCTTCAGAGAAACATGAGATTTGATTCATGTACATTCCCAGTATTAATATTCATTACTGAATTATGTATAAAAAGGCAGAATAAAATTAAATTTATTGTTTTATTGTCTTGTAAACAGAGAGAAAACAAGGACGTTGTAACTGCAGAAGTCAGAGCTGAAAAAATAAAGCATCTGTTTCACAGACTTCATCTTGATATCAGACACCAACTCAGAGCTGCAGATGTTCTGAAGATAAGCAAACATTCATTACAGTCCAATGAGTCTTGTGCTGAAGAGGAGCTGATTCAGACTTTCATACAAAAACTAATTATGATGGACTACAGAGCAAGATACATTACTGTTAGAGATCCCAGTGAACAAGATCAGATACAACAAAGACATGATGATTCATCTCAATCTGAGTGTGACATTTTCGAAGAAATGTTTTTGTCTGATGAAGGAACAAGTCAGTCTGGGCAAATTCACTCGATGGATGTTCAGATGGCCGTGTTTCATTGTGCTGATGGTTTCCTGAAGCAACTGATGGTCACTAAACTGTCCCAGTGTCAGTACGCTCTGCCTCTGCTTGTTCCTCATCCATTCATACAACAGATTGAGTTTCCTCTCTGGACATTCAGACAAATCAACAAGAGCTGGAAGATCAGAAACACCAACAATGAAACCATCAGTCAAACCCAGCAGATCTACAAAGCAAAAACTCCAATGGTGTTTTTCTTCAGATTTGGCTCTGTGTCTTCATCCAAGTCTCAGCTGATGAACAGTCTGATCAATGAGAAACACAACACGTTCTTCCACAGGAACTGCCCAGGCAGCAGCAGAACCAGAGTCCTGATGGATGGAGTGGTGGAGATCGCCTGGTTCTGCCCCTCTGGAACAAATGATGATAAATTCACTGACTGTGTTGCGTTCTGTAATTTACACGGTGATGCAGGAGACCATGAGAAACAGCTGCAGATCCTCACTGAAATGAGCTCAGTCAATGTTGTTCTTCTGCCACAACTTCAGAAGAATGATAGAAATATGATCAAATTTCAAGATCTCTACAAGGACTCAAAGCCACTTATTTGTCTTCTCACTGAGAATGCTTCAACTCTTATTGAAACACGGAAAGGAAAATACAAGATCGGTCTAAAAGACAGAAATCAGTCAGATGTTTCTGAAGAACTCAGAAGAGCCATAAATGCTTGTGTCTCAGAATCATCTTCCACTTTCAGACTTGAAGATGTGTCAAAATACTCAGACATCAGTGCAGATGTGGAAGATGATGATGACTGCAGGAGAGGAAGAGATGCAGTACAGAAGATGATAAGTTTACTGCACACGAAAAATCTCGTGGAAACCAAAGAATCATTTCTGCCTCATCAGGGGAAACTGTGGCATCAGTGGAGTCAGAAAAACAAAGAACTGCATCGACCTCAAGGAGATGAGCTTGAAAATGAAATAAGTCGAAAACAAGTAGAAATGAAGAAAATTCGTGAACAGCAGCATGAATCTGACATCAGTGAGTTTATGTAGCTTTTATGTGTAGTTTATTCAGCTACAAATAAGATGTTTTTCCCCAAATGGCTCAGTAATGTCCTGGATGAGCACACATCAGGTGATCTTTCTGCTCTACATCACAAGTATAATGAAAAGTGGTCAACAGTATTACAGCTAAATAAGAAACATGATAAATCTGAACAACTCAAAGCTGAACAAAATGATCTTGAGAAAATATCTGAGGAACTTCAAGATGCAACCTTTGGTTTGGAGCACATCATGAGGGAGATCGGACAGATCTATGAATCATGTTCATCTCTGAACAAGAACAAGAAAGACCTGCAGATTCACTTCTCTTCTCTCACGAGTCTTGCAGCAGAGATGATGATCTCTGGATTTCCACTGGAGCTGATGGATGGAGACGCTGCTCATGTTCCTGTGATCTGGATCTCTGCTGTTCTTGATCAACTCACCCAGATGCTGGGAGACCAGAGAGTCTTTGTGCTATCAGTTTTAGGACTTCAGAGCTCTGGCAAATCCACCATGCTGAATGCCATGTTTGGACTCCAGTTTGCCGTCAGTGCTGGCAGATGCACCAGAGGAGCTTTCATGCAGCTGGTCAGAGTGTCTGATGAGATAAAAACACAGATGAAATTTGATTATATTCTGGTTGTTGATACTGAGGGTCTTCGTGCTCTAGAACTGGCTGGAAGATCGACCAGACATCATGACAATGAGTTGGCCACATTTGTCGTTGGTCTTGGAAATTTGACCTTGATCAACATCTTTGGAGAAAATCCATCTGAGATGCAGGACATTCTGCAGATTGTTGTTCAGGCCTTCATGAGGATGAATAAGGTCAGACTGAATCCCAGCTGTGTGTTTGTGCATCAGAACGTTTCAGACGTCACAGCTGGAGAGAAAAACATGGAGGGAAGGAGACGACTGCAAGAGGCACTGGATGAGATGACAAAACTTGCTGCTGAAGAGGAAGTGTGCGATGTTGAGTGTTTCAGTGACGTCATTAGATTTGATGTTCAGAATGATGTGAAGTATTTTGCTCAGCTCTGGGAGGGCAGCCCACCCATGGCACCACCAAACCCAAACTACTGTGAGAACATTCAAGACCTCAAGAAAACTATTATGACTCATGCAGAAACATCACATGGAATGATGCTCAAAGACTTAAAAGTTCGTATTGAAGATCTCTGGGAGGCTTTACTGAATGAACGATTCGTCTTCAGCTTCAGAAATTCTCTGGAGATTTCAGCCTACAGGAAACTGGAGACTGAATACAGCAAGTGGTCCTGGAGTCTTCGCAGTGCCATGCTGGTAACTGAGAACAAACTACAAAACAAAATAGAAAATGAAGCAATTCACGAGGTTACAGAAACCGATCTTCACAGAGAGCTGAAGAAGACAAGTGAAGAAGTGAAAAAATCAGTGTCAGAATTCTTTGAGAAAGACACAGATGCAAATATACTGATTCAGTGGAAAACGTCATTTGAAATCAAAATCAAAGAGCTACAGGAAAGCACTGTAAGAGAAACAAAGAGGAAATTAAATGAGATTCTTAAGCAGCGAGACTTGAAAAAAGCGATTGATGCTCAGAGGACACATCATGAAAACACTCTCTTTGAAAAGAGCAAAGAACTTGCCTTAAAACTCAAAGACAAAGCAAATGATGAAGAAACATTAAAGAAAGAGTTTGGTTTGTTTTGGAAAGAGTGGATGAAGATAATCAGCAGAGACACTCCAGCAATCAGAGACATTGACATAATGAGAGATGTGAGAAAGATCCTCAGTGACGTCTATGAAAGTGTTCCTGTAGATCACTGGAAGAACAGCACAGACATTTTCTCTGTGCTGAGTTATTCAGATTATGTACAATTAAAGAAATCAAGCAAATTCTTTCCAAATGCCTTCAGATCATTTCAAGAATTGATACGTTGCAGTCTCTCTAAGGAGGATGAAGCCCAAATAAGATCATTAGTCAATGATGTTGAACAACAGACAGACAAAATGATTCAGTCATTTAACATTTCAAAGATGGGCTACAACATCAGCTACATTCAACAACTCATAGATTACATCAAAGCAAGAGTAACTGAACATCAGGACAGAACAGTTAAATATGTGTTCAAGAATGAATTCTTCATGGATTTGGTTCTTTTCATTTGTAAGAGAGCAAATAAGGTGATCACTTACCAACACAGAATGTTCAGAGAGGCCAATGATCCTGAAATATATGTTAAGAAGAAGGAAGAAGAGTATTATAGTATTTTCCAGAAATACTGTCGTGGAGCAACATCAGCTGCCATTTTTGGTGAGATCATCTGTCAGAAACTCAAAGAGCCCATTGAACAGAGTGTCTACAAGAAGACTGCCAGACAGTTAGCAAATGAAATGAGAACAGACTGTCCATCACTGAATGGAAACAGATCAAATCTGGAGAAACACATCCTGAAGACACTGGCAGAACAGGAAGATTTTGACAAATACATGAATTACATTCATAAACCCAGAGATCACTTCAAGAGTTTCATCAGTGATGAAGTCAGTCGGTACATCATTGATAACTTCAGTGACCGTGTTTTACTCAAGATGAAGAAGAACATTGAACTCCTGGAGCAGAAGATCATGGAAGTTGTGTATAAATCTACTGAATATGTTCAAGGCAACAGTGGAGATGTTGGTTTGTGGTTGAAGAGTTTTGCACAGCAGCTCTCAGAAGAGCTGGTCTTCTCTGAAAAAGACCTCAGTGGAGTCAAACATGATGATGTTGATGATTTCAACCTCCTAGAAGATGTGATAAAGAAAGAACTTCCTTCTATAATGAAAGACATCAGCAGTAGATTCAACACAAATACTTTTCCAGCTAAATTGGACCTGACGTTCAGGCCAGATCAGCTTCTGATTAATGACTTATGTCAGTGCTGTTGGGTTCAGTGTCCATTCTGTTCAGTCATCTGCACCAACACCATAGAAAACCATGATGGAGATCACAGTGCTGTTTTCCATGGAGTGAGAGGAGTAAATGGGAGTCACTTCAAGGATACAATGAACTTGTCTGTTTGGATCTGCACAACATCAGTGGCAGGCAGTGATCGATCTTTTTATTCCTGTGACTCAGATGATAAATCAGTCCCATACAGGGAATACAGAAAAGCAGGAGGAGAGATTGCTAAGTGGAGCATCACCCCTGATCTCTCTGAACTGCCCTACTGGAAGTGGTTTGTGTGCAGATTCCAGAAAGATCTTGAAAAATACTACAAAATGACATTTGATGGTAGTGGTGAGATCCCACAGGAATGGATGATATACTCAGAACAAGATGCTATTGAGAGTTTAAATAAATACACCTAATTTAATAAGTAAAGTAAGTTTGTTTAGGTCTATAGACCTCTATCATATGTGATATACAGGACACAGATTGAAATGAATTGATTTTAGTGAGGCTGAAATCATCTAAACTTCAGCTAACAGAATACATTAGAGCAGTGGTTTAAAATATCTCCTTTGTCTTGCCCATTTTAGACGCAAAAGCATTGAAATATCATACATATAATCATACTCACGCTGAACATGCCATGTCCTGACTATGTAAAAGGGCAAATTTTCTCCTTTGTAGGATGTCAGAACTTAGTTGCAGAATTAATCTTCATATGAATGCATACACAGTGCAATGTATTTCCATGCAGTTATTTACTGATGTCACCCTGATAAACAAGTATTGTCTGATTAGTGTTTTAGTCAATAATTGTAGTCTGATTACAGGAATATGATAATGCATTTGTAATTGAGATAAAATGTTTTACTCCCAACCCTGTATGTGACACATAGTTAATATGAAAACTTTAGCACTCTGTAAGCATGTTCTGTTATACATTTCTTGATTGAGTAAACTCTGAATAAATGTGTTTCTCTAGAGTGTATTTCAGTTTAATGGAATAAATGTACAGTACATACTGTATTCACACTCAGTGTTACTCCATATATAACATTCAAGTGATCTTACTATGACTACGGATAGCAACTGCAAACATGTGAGGTTGTCATGGCAAAAAAAAACATACATCTCACATGGATTACTTAAGGGTTGTGCTAAATAAAGTAAATGGCCCTCCTCCTTACATAAATGACAACCGATTTGTTCTTAAAGGAGAAGTCCACTTCCAGAACAACAATTTACAGATAATGTACTCACCCACCCCCTCTTCATCCAAGATGTTCATGTCTTTCTTTCTTCAGTCGTAAATAAATTATGTTTTTTGAGGAGCATTTTTCAGGATTTTTCTCTATATAATGGACTGGTATGGTGCCCCAAAACTGGTTTGAACTTCCAAAACAATCCCAGCTGAAGAAGAAGGGTCTTATCTAGTGAAACGATTGGTTATTTTAATTTAAAAAAAATACAATTTATATACTTTTTAATCTCAAACACTTGTTGTTGTGGCAAAATCAAACCGACTCTCACCAAAGTAAGAGACAAACTCAGTCAAATGTCTTTTATAAATTTATTCTTTGCAAAGAAGGTCAGACAGTCATACAGAAACACAGGTTACTGCAGAGTGCGACCCAGAAGGGAGGGCTCACTCCAATTTATATCTCTTCCCTAGCCTTCAAGGTTACATCTCCTAACTGGTAACTTTCCACATGTAATAAGAGTCAGACAAATACACTCTGCTACGTCATACTCCCAAGATTCAAATCTTTATATTTAGGGCCCTACCACCTTTCTCTTTTGTCATTCTTATAGCAAGTTTAAATGAAGCAGACCCTTACACAATATTCCATAAGCACATAGATGAGTAAAATGAATTTTTCTTTCACACTTGTCTTGTCTTACTCTGACTGAACTCTGTGTATTTTGTATTTTGGTATGTCGAAAAACTTAAAAAAACGTATTTTCTCCCTTAACTTCAAAATCGGCCTATAACGCTGTTTTACCTTTTTTGTTGAGGGTTTTTGATCTTTTTTTTGAGGTTTTTTGATGTTCACTTTGCAAAGACTCTGTTGGTACTTCTGCAGTGATGTAGGATGATTTAGAAATGATTTTTGAAGTTGAGAGAGAAAATACGATTAGAGTTTTTCAACATACCCTAACTGTCTTGAACCAGAATACACAAACTTCAAGGACAGCAAGACAAGACAAGCGTTTGAGATTAAAAAGTATTTAAATTGTACTTTTTTTTTAATGAAAATAACCGATGGTTTCGCTAGAAAAGACCCTTCTTCCTCGGCTGGGATCATTTACAACCGTATTTGTGATCGTTTGAAGCCGCATTTAAACTACATTTTTGAAGTTTAAACTCGGGGCACCATATCAGTCCATTATATGGGAAAAAATCCTGAAATGTTCCTCAAAAAACATAATTTCTTTACAACTAAAGAAAGAAAAGCATGAACATCTTGGATGACAAGGGGGTGAGTACATTATATGTGAATCTTTGTTTTGGAAGTGGACTTTAATGCAACACTTTCCATATCCGCTTTACAATTCATGGATGTTATTAATTGGTCAACATAGTTATCAGAAACTGGTTTGTTTTCTGTTCAGTGATCATCAGCAAATCAACTTTTAATAGAACAGCTTCGCTTCTCTGCAAATTATACTATAGACAGTAACTAAGGACAATGTAAATACAGCGTGTGAGTAATTATTATGCAAGTTGACATTCTGATTATATACATTTTCCAAGCACATTTTGCCAATTACAAACCACATTAATCTTAATAACTACTATTGTGTATTTAATCATTTATAAGTGATATATAATTGTCCATGAAGGCTGGAAGTGAAAAACTCCTTATATTCAGGTGTGTGTAATTATTAAGCAGGTTTTCTTTTACAGATAAAATGAGCCAAAAAAGACATTAACCTCAGATTGAAAAGTCAAAAATGGTTAAGTGGTCATGAGAAGGATGTGATACTAAAATTTACAAAGTTAAGGCATGATCATTGGACAGAGAAATGCTCATTGGGTCAGCAGGGTCAGAAAAAAAATAATAAAAAAATAAAACAGGTGGAGAAGAAAAGACGCATTAAATATGAAAGAATTAAGAATTAATGTGAAGAATTGGATGTGAAACCATAAGGAACCACACTCAAAAAAATATTTCAGCCCTTAACTTAATTCAATTACGTACAAAAGTCGCATGCATTTGGATTACATAGTTTTAATTTAAACAAATCAATTAAACTTAATGTGATTCAAATGCATCAGTCTTACTCGTAAATGAAACAGGTAAAGTTGATGTAATATTTCCCAGTGTTAAACAAACCCTGCTCAGTGTTCATGTGTTTCCACACTACAGAGTGTTCAAGTAGCATTGACACAGTGTTGGAGTTAAGGAGATCATTATGTCATGATTGACCAATAATGATGAACACCTGCTGTTTACAAGCAGAATCACAAAAGGAAAGAGAAACACAGGAATCAGACACAGCCAAAGATAAAATGAACTTAAATAAATGAAGACATTAAATCTCTGATTAAACAACTCCACAAACATTACAGTTTGACTTGATTTCTGTCATATATCCACAAATATTATTTGAGAACATCTAAACAGAGGTTTAGATGTTTTATTTAAAAAAAATGTTTTGTTTGACCTCACCATCATGGCGAACAGGGTTTACTTTAGTTGGGCTCTTGACCCTTGACTTTCTTAGTATAGTCTTTTTTGTTTTTGTTCTTTGGTTGCTGTAATTGTGTTTATAGAGCACGTTTGTTATAGTGCAAAAAAAAAAAAAGGGCTTATTAAGTGTTCTTGGTTAATTATTATTGATATTGCAATCATCATCCAGTGGCCTGATTTACTTATATCGTTCAGTGGTTTACTTGTAAGTTTCATGACATTTACAGTAGCTGTATGAATTGTTACTACTACTTCTTTAAGATCTCAGAGATTTTAAGGTTTAGTGCATAGGATGAACATCCATAATAGTTCATACACCTGTTATAAACTATGAAAATAATAGACTAACCACTGGATGATAATGAATTAACAAACAATAAAAATTAACCAAAAACACGTAATCAGACTTCTTTTTGGCTTTTTTTCATTTCGCTGTAATAAATGTGTTTCATACACATAATTACAGCAGCCAAAAAAGTTAAAATAAAAAAATCAAAAGTCAAGAGTCCAACTAAAGTAAACCCTGTTCGCCATGATGGTGAGGTCAATTGAAACTTTAAAAAAAATAAAACATCTAAACCTCTGTTTAGATGTTCTGAAATAATATTTGTGGATATATGACAGAAATCAAGTCAAACGGTAATGTTGTTTGTGGAGTTGTTTAATCAGAGATTTAATGTCTTCATTTATTTAAGTTCATTTTATCTTTGGCTGTGGCTGATTCTTGTGTTTCTCTTTTCTTCTGTGATTCTGCTTGTAAACAGCAGGTGTTCATCATTATTGGTCAATCATACATGATGCTTAACTCCAACCTTTCATAATTCAACACTCTGTGGTTTAGGCTCATGATGGGTTTTTTAACACCTCATCAACTTTACCCAGAGGTGGATAGTCCAGGGGTCGAAGTAAAAGTCCTGCCATATATTTGTTCCACCCATGAACTGATGAAATGATTTCACCAGAGGTGGAACCAAGTCCTTCTGTTCAAGTCACAAGCGAGTCTCAAGTCAAATCCCAAGTCCTCAAAGAGTTAAAGTTAATTGATAATTAAGTGACTAATTAAATGATGATTGTGCATTAGTGATGAACACCTGCTGTTACTGAGAATTACAGAGGATCAGATGTTGATGTTTTATTGGTTAAAATGATGCTACCATCATGGAGATCAGTGTTTGCTTTAGTTGGACTCTAGACCCTTGACTAATTATGTTAGATCTTTCTATGCCACAACCTATGTAGTGTTGTAAAATAGTGAGATCAAGACTGTATGTGATCTGACAGTTATCAGGCAGTGACCTGATTATATGGAAAGTAGCTTTATTTGTGTTCAGGTTTAGAAAAACCAATCCTGTGAAGCTTGGCATGGAATTATAGTGTAGTTGCGGTAATTCAAAATTAATGAGAATTCTTTTATACGTGGGGCATGTAAATATTTTTGCTTTTGTGCTGTTTAGACACACGCAGACATCAAGAACCAGCATATGAATCTCAACAATGGTGACAATCAACTAAATTCTTCATGCTGCAATGCATGTTGGGTAACACCATAGTAAAAACTCCCATCATGCACTACAGCATGAAGAATTATTGTCACCACTGTTGAGGATCGTATGATAAGTGTTCAGGTCTAAAAGCCTGAGCTGCTGCAAATTTCCCCCCAATATTTAAGCTTTACAGTGGCATTTCCTAATTCGGCTTTTTATCCAGTTGTTTGATAATTTGTGTCAATCTACAAACAAAAGAATAGCCATTACATGATGTTCACTCAAATGATTTAAAAGCAAAACATGTTATCTAACATGTTATCTCTCCTCTGGTGAACCAATCATTTCATCAGTTCATGGGTGGAACAAATATATGGCAGGACTTTTACTTTCTGACCCCTGGACTATCCACCTCTGACTTTACCTGTTTCATTTACGTAAGACTGATGCATTTGAATCACATTAAGTTTAATTGATTTGTTTAAATTAAAACTATGTAATCCAAATGCATGCAACTTTTGTACGTAATTGAATTAAGTTAAGGGCTGAAATTTTTTTTGAGTGCATTTAGTCTTCAGTGCCACCATTTTCCAAAACTGTAAGGTGTAAAAATAACCTTCACTTAATAAGAAGAACATGCTGAAGTGTTGTGGAATTCATGAAGACTGATTTAAAAAAGTATAAAATAGGCTTTATAGACAGATAAGTTGAGAGTGACCCTTGTAGGACCAGCACCACATCATCTTGTACCACTCTTTCAAGAATTAATCTTCAAGAATCTGGCAGTATGTTTTGGGAGTTCATTTTTAGTCCATCCCTGTAAAACAGACCTTTCAGGATAGGAGATGGACTAAGAGTGAACTCCCAAAAATTAGTGGTGAGGAGAGAAGGAGAGAAGAGGAGAAGAGGAGAAGGAGAGAAGTCTTCTTAACTGAACAGAGCTTGTCACCCTACATGTTCAAAAAAGAGAAAAAGACATGATAGGTAGGAAAAAATGACAGACATTTTAAGAAAGAAATCATTTACTGTTGACAATCTGTGTAGCTGGATGGCTGAGCTTCAGAGAATTAGTAATGAGCCATCTTTTTTTTACATTATAGGGTTTTATATTAAAACAACAACGACATCATGTAGTGTAGATAAGGTACTTTTTTATTGACATGGAAATACATTATTAGCTGAATACATCAATAAATGAAAATTGACAGTGTTCATGAATAAATACATAAAGAAGTAAAACACAAAATAAAAACTAAAAAAAGATGTGATGAAGTTCCAGTGAAATATTTTCACATTCATCTTTGATGCCTTTAAGTCAATCATTTTGGTGTGACTGAGTGTCATTTTCTCTGCACGATGATGAGGTTGTAGGATGTGATGCATCTGAAATACACATACAATACAATTGAGATCAGAGTTACAGTGTGTCCATGTGTTTACATAAAAACAATTATGTTTATGAATGCCAAAAGCAAAAATGTACAGTATGTGAGCTGATATAAAGCGATACAAAGTCATGGGATAGCTATAATATATATATATATATATATATATATATTTTTTTTTTGACTGGGTATGTTTATACATGATCACAAGTAATAATTAAACAAAACAAAACAAAACAAAACTAAATAACAATATTATAAATTCTTCATCTTTGTTACTTACTTAATGGAGAACAGGAGAGAAGTTTCCACAGCTTAACAGAGCTGCTCACACTTACACTTGACCCAAAAACTAAAAACCAATTAACTGTATAGTTAAATTTGTATTTACATTTAAGAAGGCCTATTGTGGGGAGCGTGGGTGGCATTTTATGGATCTGATTAGATCCAAATGCGGGAGGTTTATTCACACAAAGCAACAAATCCAAAACAGTAGGCAAAATCGTAGTCGCAGAGCAGGTGAGAACAAACAATCAGGAAGACAGTCCAACAAGGCAAACAAAACAGAAGCAGTGATCCAAAAGGCGGTGGTCAAAAGACTAGCAAAAAGGTCATAACAAGAGCAAAAAACAATAGAGTAAGAACGCTTGGTAAGGCAGTGAAACTGGCAATACGTCACAGAGAAGACTTCTTCTTCTTCTTCTTCTTCTTCGGATGTAATGGCGGTTGGCAAACCAGCTTTTGGTGCATTTCCGAAACCTACTGCGGTGCAGTCTGAAGCATTGGTGTAGAAGGAAAACAAAACAACAACAACAAAAAACCCTTTACAGTTGTCTAATTAAATTAGTTTTTTTTTTTTTTTTAGGTACTCCAATAACACTTTAGTCACTGTTAAATTACCATATAGCAAGCTCTTTAAAGTTAACTTTTTTATTCCTGCATTCATTTCCTCCATAAGCTGAGATCTTTTTTTATTATTACCAGTACATATGACACGTACATGTTCAACTGTTTCTGGAATTCCAACTATACTGCACAATCCTGTATTCACAGAGAAGATCTGTAACAGAGCTGTTTAAATATGGTGTCTAGCAGGAAGTAACCAATGAAGAAACATGCAGTCAGTATTCAGGAGAGGGCTCCCTCTGGTGGTCGGATGAATGGCCATTTGTTACATCACTTAGTCACCCACAAGATTTTCAACCCTCAGCACAAGTGCTCATTCTTTCATTCTCTTCAGCTGATCATAAAGAGACAGAGCTGGGAAAAATCAATAAGCATCGGCCAACAAATGTTTTAGCATAGATGCTAAGGCAAATGGGTATGTATGCATGTTTTTGTTAACTTAATAGTTCCCTTCCATCATTTTACTAGTCTTAGGTTGTCACCTGCACTGTTAAAAATTGCTGTAAAAAAACAGCCAAATTTTGACAGTGACATGCTGTTTTCCATTAAAACAGTGCATTCTGGGTATTATTTGTCATTTTCGAAATAGTAGCCTGCTGCTATGTATCGTGAATTAACAGCGTTCAAAATCGACACTCAGAGACTGTTTAAAATCAAACTCTACACCCTCATTCACTATTCCCTACATGAGTTTACTAATATAGTCCACCTTACAGAGATAATGAAAACTAATGAGTGACTTCAGACACTGACGAACAGCTGCTGTTAATGAGCAGAATCACTGATTGAAAGAGAAACAAGACAAACACAAGAACTATAGAACTGACTTCAGCCACAGCCTTAGATCAAATCAACTGAAACTTTAAATAACTCAACACACAGCTTTACCAACTTGACGCATTTCTAACCAGACTGATTTTATTTCTGTCAGATGTCTATAGAAGATCTTATTGAGAAGGAAGAGATGTTTAGATGATGATGTTTTATTGTTTTGTTTGACAATACCATTGTGGAGATCAGTGTTTGCTTTAATTGGATATATTTGCTGTAACTGGGTTTTTATAATGCATTAGTTACAGCAATGCTGGTCAGTTGATGTCATGAAGCATCAGCATATGAATCTCAACAATGGTGACAATCGGGTATCAGCACACTACAAAACCTCACCCATGATTTGTTTTCACCATTGTTGAGATTCATACGATGATTCTTGTGTATCTAAATTACACCAAAGTTTTTTTTTTTTTAAGTGAGTGGTGTTTCTTACATCTGCATGCTCAGTTTTTTTTTTTTTTAGATCTAGCATCAATGTTCAATACAAACATGTTGTCAACACACATAATTACAACAACTACAGTAAAATTAACTTTAAAATGTCAAGGTTCAACAGCCGAACTAAAGTAAACACTGATCTCCACCGTGGTAGTGAAAGAAAAAAACTCTAAACCTCTGCAACTCTCTTCTGTAGACGTCTGACAGAAATAAAGTCAGTGTGGTAATAATTGAAGCTGGTAATGCTGTTTTAGGAGTTTAATCAGATCTTGAGAGATTTAGGCCCGGTTTCACAGACAGGGCTTAGGCTAAGCCAGGATTAGGCCATAGTTCTTTTAGGACATTTAAGTAATTTTTATAAACATTCTTAATAAAAAACATTACTGGTGTGTATCTTGAGACAAAACAAAGGCACTGCTATATTTTAGGATCAGTCAGTACAAGTTTCTTTCAGTTGAAACAGCTCAAATTTACATTTTAGTCTAGGACTAGGCTTAAGCCTTGTCTGTGAAACTGGGGGTTAATGTTTTCTTTTATTTCAGTTGATGTCATCTAAGGCTGTGGCTGAAGTCAGTTGTTCTTGTGTTATTCTTTCATTCAGCAATTTTGTTTGTTAACAGCTGGTGTTCATCACTAATGCTCAATCAGAACGTGATCAATCATATAATTATCTCATTAACTTCAGCACTAATTCAGTATTACTCAAACACTCTGTAGTGTTGACACATTATGGCCCAGTTTCACAGACAGGGCTTAGACTAAGCCAGGATTAGGCCATAGTTCAATTAGGACATTTAAGTAATTTTTTTTAAGTAATTTTAAGTAAGCATGCATAGAAAAAAAACATTACTGGTGTGCCTCTTGAGACTAAACAAAGGCACTCATATATTTTTAGATCAGTCAGTGCAAGTTTCTTTCAGTTGAAACAGCTCAGACTTACATTTTAGTCTAGGACTAGACTTAAGATGTCTGTGAAACCGGGGGTATAAGTGTTCATTTAAAACTGAGAATTTTGCTGTGGGTTTTAAAGGGTTAAAGATGTATGATGGAAAAAAAAAACAGCCTGAAATGTAATTTAACAGTAATAAACTGTAATTAATTTACGGCAACACACTGTAGAAAAACAGTAACATGCTGGCAACCAGAGCTGCCAGTAGATTACCGTTAATTCAAGAAAAAAACAGTAATGTACTGTAAAACATTAACTGGTAAGGAGAGTAAATATTTAATTGTGCCTAACTGATGTGTTTTTGTACAAGAGAGATCTGTCAGTTTAATTTAGTTTTGTGGGTCACCATTGTGCTGGAGAGTAGAGCTTGTGCTTCAGGCAATGATGAGCCACAAACACTGATGTTTTGCTGCTTTATTTAAAGACAGTAATTGTGGAATTGCTGACAATCTCTTTACTAAGCACTTCATTACACAAATTTGTGCTTTTGTTAGTTAATTACAATCTATACAGATTTGAGTAAAAGTTGATTGCTTCTTTATTACATTTTAAGTGTTTGTGGGTTTATATTAAGAAATATTTTTTCTTAGTGGACTCAAATTAAATAAGTTCATTGTACTAACACCATATAAACCATAGTTTTTTAAAAACTCAAATGGTTTGAAGCAATCGGTTTCCAAAATAAAATGAGTTACCACGTGGTATAATAACGGTAACATACTGTAAAAATAAAGAGCTGTAAATTAACGGTAGAGAGCTGTAAAGTAACAGTATAATGCTGGCAAACACAGCTGCCAGTAGATTACTGTTATTTTACGGTGCAATTTTTTACAGTGCACTTAGAAGAACGGTGTCATCAGATTCATTGCTTGAAATCTCAATTGAGCTTTCTTCGCTTGGCACTGGAGGAACATGGTTCAATTCTGTTGACAAAGAATTAACAAAACCTAAAATTAGTCTTAGTCGAGTTAATTTGAGCTAAGTTTCCCGAAGTTTAGTTGTTCACTACAATTTAATTTGGAAAAAGTTCTGGAGCATGACTGAGCTGTCTTGGCTGAAAATAAATCTTAAAATATATCAGTGTCATTATTTTACATTTACATTCAGTCACTTAGCGACTTTCAAATGAGAACAACAGAAGCAATAACATCAACAGAAGTGCTTTAGTGGTTTAAGTCCAACAAACTTGTCTCGCCTGTCCCAGCGCAAGTACACAAAGCTAAGTGTTTTTTTTTTTTTTGTCTGAAAATGTACATGCCTTATGTTTTTTAAGGCATGTTTGTAAAAATATGTCTTATTCAACTATGACCTTTGCAGGTAAAATAAACAAATTAATAAACAATGAATGACAAACTGTCAAACCCTGGTACCTAACAAACTTTTCATTTTTTAAATTTACAAAATTAAATACCTGTTTGCGATCGCAATGTTATCTGAATTGTGTTTCCTAAAAACATGTTTACACGTGGCTGTGAATGTGTGCATGCGCCTGTCAACAAGGATCGACAAGACATGAGGCTGGTCGAAAAAACGGCCGATTGCGATTTCTGGCCGGTCATTTGGTGCATCTCGAGCTATTTAATTCCATGTCAAGTCATGCCATTAGCATTAGCCGTTGTGCTAATCCTATCAAGGCTTTGGTCCAGCGCTCACGCAAAAGACACTAGACGCGCGTGCTTAATAAATAATGGAAAAGCAGTGCAGCTCAACCTTTATACAAATTAATTTACAAAATAAACTTAATGTTTGACTTCCCAGTCACAGTCAACATGCAAATACATTTTAATTAAGTTTAATTAAGCCTTAATGCGTGATGTTTTGATGCTCCCCGGACGTTTGCAAAGCACAAACAACCACGTCACTTGCCTATGCTCAACTACATACATTTTGACGATATACATTACCGTTTGAAGAATCTGGCAATAGTATCTGGAAAACACCCAAATTCGGCTGCTTCAGAATGTCCTCAAAGACGTCCTCATCTATTTCAGTGCCAGACTCATCGTAAAGCCTGGCCTCGGGCCTACTAGAGACACTGATGCCAAACTTCACGAAGTCTGTAAACGAACCGAAATAAGATTCAATGTAGTGGCAAACGCCACCGACGTTGTCAGCTTAATACTTATTTATTATATAATTACAAATGCAATTACCTTCATCAAGAAAATCGTTACGTTTCAAATCGCTGTGAGAAACTTTCACATACTTCTGTTCATTTCTGAACTTAACTTTGACAAGCATCTTCACTCCTACACAGTAAAATCCACGGAGTAAAATCAACTCTATTCAGAGAACATTTGGTCCCTCTCTAAATAGAGTTAAATTAACACCGAAGCAGAGTTAAAGCTGATCAGATAATTAAGTGATCAATTAAAAGGTGATTGAGCACTAGTGATGAACACCTTTGTTTGAAGTCAAGCTCCAGTATCTTTAAATAACTCCAAAAACATCATTACCAGCTTCACTTATTATAAACCAGATTGGCTTTATTTCTGTCATACATTTACACAAGTTTTTATTGAAATGAACAGAGGTTTTTATGTTGATTGAAAGTAAAGGTTTGGTCTGAGCGTTTGCTTTAGTTTGACAATTTGACTCTGTTCAGTCTTTTTTCTGAAAAACTGTGGTCAGGTGATGTTGATTACTAATATTAATGGAATCATCATGTAGTTAGTGATGGGTCGTTCTTGAACGATTCGTTCATTTTGAACGAATCTTTAATGTGACTCGGGACGAACGAGTCGCCTCGGGGAGTGATTCGTTCAGTCGCGCATGCGCAACATCCTATTAGGTTCTGTACTGGAATTAGTTCACCTGTTTTAGAGTCGTTCGTTCATCTTATGGGGCTGTTACGTGATGAACGAACGACTCAAACCCGAAGACTCCAGAGATGAACTAATCAATTCTCTTTCCGGCTCAGACTAGGTTGGTTAAGCTAATTGGGCTGTCACGTGATGAACGAATGACTCAAACCCGAAAACTTGTCAGATAAGAGGCGAGGTGAGCTAATCATAGATTAAAGACCCAGATAAACAATGAATTAATATTTTATAGCATTATAGTTTTGTCTTGTTTGTCGTGTGATCAGCGTTTGTGTAAGCAGTAGATGTGTTAGGGAGGTAACACGTAACATTTTAATTATATTTTGCTAAAATGAACAAAATGAACGAAATGACTCGAAAAAAGATTCGTTCATTTTGCTGAATGAGACTCAAGAACGAGACTCTGATCACATCTAGAGTCTAATCTATGTTGTAAAACTCTTATTAGTGGCTGTAGTAACGTTCTGATCAAATAACCTGTATTTTTTATTTTTTATTTTTTTTCCTTTAACACACTGTTCAAAAATTACTTTAATCTAGTGAGTGCTTCGACAGACAGAAACATCAAGAATCAGTGTATGAATCTCAACAACGGTGACATGCTTCATGCTGCAATGCATTCTTGGGAGCCCTAGATGAGTTTTGTATGACGCAGCCATAATACACAATAGTATGTTCCTGCACAACTGAAGGCTGCAGTTTCAGGACCGCAGATCTAGGACCGCATTTCTAAGACCTTATTTTTTTTGTGACAGCGCCATCTAGAGGAGTCCTGATTCAAGCATAAAACAAAAACTATTCATTTTAATCTTTCCATTTTATTTTTAATGTAAAACCTGGTGTGAACTCCAGGTCTTGAAAAGAATGACTTGGTCCCATCTCTGGATATAGACTTTGGGCTTAAGTGAGGAGGCGGGCCCAGCTGTTATCACCCCAGTTCTATTCGCTTGTGTATATATTCATTGTGTGTGAGCTGACGCGGAAGCGTCAGCGGAAGCGTTCAGCCGCCGTGTTCAGCCTCCTCGTGTGAAGACCGACGAGGGTAAAGACCTGCGACTTTTTCCTGCGCTACTTTAACCGCAGAGATGGGACCAAGTCATTCTTTTCAAGTCACAAGCAAGTCTTGAGTCAAATCCCAAGTCTTCAAAGAGTTAAAGTTAATGAGGTAATTAAGTGACTAATTAAGTGATGATTGTGCATTAGTGATGAACACCTGCTGTTAACAAGCAGCATCACTGAAGAAAAGACAAACACAAGAACTACAACTGACACCAGACACAGCCTTGGATAAAATCAACTGAAAAAAACAAAACAAAACAAAAAAACAACAACATTAAATCTCTTAAGATCTGATTAAACAACTCTACAGACAGCATCACCAGCTTCACTCATTACTAACCAGACTGACTTTATTTTATGTCTGCAGAATCTCTTATTGAGAATTAAAAGAAGCAAAGAAAGAACACGATGCCACCATGATTGTGGTCAAGGTGTGCTTTAGTTTGTCTCTTGACCCTTTGAGTAATTTAATCAAATTTGCTTCTAAACAATTGCAATATTGTTTTATGGTAAACATTTGTGCATTATTGAATCAAAAGCTTGTAATAGCAGATTATCTTACACTCTCAATTTATAACTAATTTGGATGAACATCATGAATTGGTATCACTATTTGATTTATTTGGCTGACATTCAGCTGTTGCACAACTGCAAAAAAAAACAATAACACTATAATGTTTCAATATAAAAAGAAAGAACAGTATCGGCTCAGGTTTTTAGACATGAACATTTAGCATACGATCCTCAACAGTGGTGATAATAATTATTCATACTGCAGTACATGAGGGGAGTTTATCCCATGTTGTATACCCAGCATGCATTGCAGCATGAAGCGTTTGGTTGATTGTCACCATTGTTGAGATTCATATGCTGGTTCTTGATGTCTGTGTGTGTCTAAATGCGACAGACGTTCACGTTTGCATATGCTTTATACGTTTTAAAATCTTTCACTGTAGCTGTTAGAGAAACATTCTACTTGCATGCTGCAAAACCTAAACATATAACTAAAAAAAAAAAAAAGCTATTTTGGATGTGATCAAGCAAGTCCATGATGACTACACTGTCATACTAAAACAGCTAGTGACTGCTCACTTCGCTGCTTTGATCTCACTGCTTCACAACACAACATGCATTGTTATTAAGAGAGATCTAATATAGCAGGTCAAGGGTCAAGAGCACAACTAAAGCACACACTGATCTACATGATGGTAGCATCATTTTAACCACTAAAACATCAACATCTGATCCTCTGTAATTCTCAGTAACAGCAGGTGTTCATCACTAATGCACAATCATCATTAAATTAGTCACTTAATTACCTCATTAACTTTAACTCTTTGAGGACTTGGGATTTGACTCAAGACTTGCTTGTGACTTGAAAGGAATGACTTGGTCCCATCTCTGCTAAAACCAACACCAAAATGTTTGATAATCTGTAACAAGACATAGCCTTTAAAGTTGTGATATAAAACAGTGTCATAAATATATATTTTTTCTTTTCTTTTTTTTTTTTAGATTGTTTTTTCAAATTCAAGTCAGTGCAATGGCAAAACAACACTTTTGCCAGCTTTGACTAAATTGTTGAATTTCTATGGCATGTGTTCTGTTAAAGTTCTGTGACTAAAACAAATAAAAAAATGTTCTTATAAAAACAGAAACAAGACACACACCATGGAGGTGATACAGAAGTGTATTTATTTTAAATTAATTTATTTATTGGTTAATTTCAATAACAACCTTTTGGTATCATAGTTCTGTGAATACAATGAACATTAAAATGTTCTCACAAGGAGCTGGAATAATCCCACTGCATAACCACTGGATTATGGAATGATAATGGTATTTAATATTGTTTTGCTTTTATTCATTTTATTCATTTAATAATAGTTATATTATATAACCGCAATCACATATCTTGTTTACAGTACTTCTTATTTAAATGCAAGTGAGTGTTATAAGTGTTTTTCTTTATATCTTTATCACATTGGTGGGCAAATTGGTGGTGGGCAAATTGCTCTTGTTTTGTTAACTAAAATAAAACAACAACAAAAAACATTCAGAAGGGAAACCATTAATCGTTTTATCCTTTCACATGTACTTTGTAGACGGTCCCTAGCTGACCTAAACGCAAGCTCGCCGCTGTTAAAGCATTTTTGTGTTGCAACATATCAGTGAGGATTAAAACAAATCAACTGCGATGTGTGTTCAGTTCTACCTTCTAATGCTTTTCAGATCAGACATTTTGTATACAATTGTACTCATTCACTAAGAATGTATTGAAGTTTTTCGCGGCTGAATATCTGTCTAACATCCAACGTCAAACGTCGAACCAACTTTATATCGGTCATAAATATAGTGATCATGGCTTTGCGCTCCCTCAGATATTAAATGTGCGCCCTCATTGTCCTGTGTGCACGCGAATAAGTGCTTATTGTAAACAAGCATTTATTAAATCATTTTACTTAGTGAAGCACAACTCTCAAAGAAAGAACGTGTGTATTATTTGGTAACTAATTTATCTGCAGTACGTATGTTTCACTTCGCTTGGGGGTTGGCCACCCACCGGCAGAAACATAAATCTTGAATTATAATGAATATATGAATTAATGAGTTATATGAATGTAACTCTGAAGGTCCTTTTTCAGAAAAGATCTTCAGAAAAGATTCGATAGCATTTTGTTTTCACCTTCTCTCCATGTAATATCTAAAGTAGTGTTCATTACGCAATGCTCCTTTATCCACTGAGTTCACAGAAACAGCTGTAATTCAGCTTTTCCATAAGCGCCATCTAGTGACATACAGTGGATTTACAGAGACTTACATTTACATTCAGCTTGTGTTCAGTTTTTGTCTGGCAAAAACAAGCTTAAGTGGATTCTACACATTTAAACAAGTCAGACCACTTATCTAGGTTAGTTATGGAATATATAAAATACATGTAATACTTTATTAAATCAATTATCATTTTGACTTAAACCTTTTCTTTATTTAAAGGCTGAAATGTGAGGTTTATTTTTTTATGAAACTTTTTCACAGCTTTATTTGAAAAGTTACATTCGATATGCAAATAAAAATTGTGAGTGTTGTTTGTTGATTTTAAATATAAATCTTGGTGAAGTGATTTATGTGTCAGTATATTGTTAACATTTTCAGTACATTTTAACAATACCATGATAATACTGATATATATATATATATATACATATATATATATATATATATATATATATACACAGTAGAAAAATGCTTTAAACTTAAAATAAAGACAAAAGTAGGTCTGCATTTTATTCTTAGAGGAAAACGAGAACAACGGAAAGTTCTCTGCTAGCTTATACATATATAACTATAAAACAATATCTTTGTTCCTTTAAGTCACATGACATAGAAGAAAGTAAAAATGAAAGTGCCTCTTTTATTTGCTTTCCACTTTGTCATGTGATTTCAAGGAACTGTTCTCGTTTGAGGATAGCCAGTATGTGTCTATATAAATACCAGCAGAGAACCTTCATTTGCTACTTCTACCTCTGGAAGAGGGCTGAAGACACACACACAGAGAGAGAGAGAGAGAGAGAGAGAGAGAGAATTTGAATTTAAATTGCTCTTTATTACAAATGACAAAAACAGATTCACAATAAATCCGATTCAACAATAAAACATGATTATAAGAAGTGTGCAAAGACCACTTCTCCTTCAAAAACAGAGCACACTGCTCCTTTGTCACACCATTTCAATTCAAAACAAGCAATATCATTTACTGACTTATAAAAATTGAAATCAGTTAAAATTCTAGCTTTCACAAGAGCAGAAAACAAAACAACAACATTCTGTCCAGCTGTCCGTTCAATCATGTTTTTTCTGCTCATGTACACTGCTAATTTGGCTTGACCCACAATAAAATTCAGTAATTGACATCTATGACATTTCCTCCTTACATATTTAACACCTAAAATGAAAGTTTCGATCAACAAGGTTTCATCAAAACAAGCAAAAAAACTCCTTAATACACCGAATAAAGGACCTAACCTAGAACACTCCATAAAAGCATGAAAGACCGTTTCCCTTTTAAAACAAAAAGGACACTCAGAACTCACTTCAGGGTTTAAAACAGAAACAAAAGCATTATAAGCAATTGCACCGTGGAGAATTCTCCACTGTATGTCTCCAACTCTTTTTTCTAACGGTGGTTTATACAAGACTCCCCATTCAGGCTTAACCTCCTCATTTAATTTTAAAAAAGAACGCCATGGCGTATCCACCTTGTTATTCAGTAATTTCTTGTTAAAAACCAAAACACAGGCTTTGTACAAGTTTTTTCCATTAACTGACAGGAAATTTAAACACAATGATTTACCAATTTTTAAAAAAAAACCCATACAATCATCTAGTTTATGTAATAAAATGATATCTGGAAAAGAGTCCTCAGCATTAGGAATCTTTACCCCTGTATGAAAGTTTGCTAAGGATTCCCTCTCCTCAGCTGATAAAACAGACCTCAACTTTGTCAATAATTGATCAACTTTACGAGTGGAAAAGAAACCAAGATGCAAAGCAGCCTGCTCAGTGTTCATGAAGTTGGGACCAGCCACCTTTACCAAACGACCTAGTGTAGTGATCTTAGATTTACATAGTAAATGACTTAGTCCAGGAAAGGTGTGGTCTCTAAGAGAAATGTCCAATCGGGCTCCATGGATTATAGGCTCATTTAACAACCAAAAAAGAGAGTCCGAAGATGATGTCCTCTGGTGATTAAAAAGACTCCAAACTCTAAAAAGGTTGCGATAAAACACAGGGGCATTGGCAAGGTCCAGTTTTAGAGGGTCCATCAAAAAAAGAGCTCTGTCCAGCTGAAAGCCACCCAAATTCTGTAAAATAGCACACGCAGTAGCTCTCCAGCAGAAATGAGTTGATCCAGACAGAAGTTTCTGTATAAATTGCAGACGAAAAGCTGCTGTCCTGCTCTGCAAATTTACTAGCCCCTGACCACCTTCCTCTTTGGGCAAATATAAAACACTCTGAGAGACCCAGTGTAACTTATCCCAAAAAAAATCTACTAATAAGGCTTGAACGTCTGATAAAAATTTTGGAGGTGGATCAATACAAGCTATCTTATGCCATAAAGATGAAGCAACCAAATTATTAATAATTAAAATTCGCCCTTTATAGGACATTTTTGGGGCTAACCACTTCCACTTTGCCAAACTTCCTTTAAGTTTGTCAATAACACCATCCCAGTTTTTCTGTACGATACTCTCATTACCTAAAAAAATTCCTAAATACTTAAAACCTCCTGTGTTCAAAAGTAAACCCTCAGGGAATTTTAACCTTCCTTTCCTCCATTTTCCACACACTACCGCTTCGCTTTTTTTCCAATTCACCTTTGCAGAGGATAAACCTTTAAAATCATCAAGTAATTTCATTAAAAGATCTATATCCTTTTGGCATTTAACTATCACAATCAGATCATCGGCATAGGCTGATAAATGAACAGTGCAAGCAGAGCCAGATATTTGTACACCACTCAGATTACTCCTTATCTGCTGTAGTAGCGGTTCTATGGCTATTGAATAGAGCATTCCTGACAAGGAACATCCTTGTCTGACACCTCTTTCAACTTTAAAAGGAGTGCATAAACCACCGTTAACCTTCAGCAGACTCTCAACATCAGTGTATAAGACTTTTATCATATTCACAAAAACTTGGCAAAAACCAAATGATTCTAATGTTTTCCACAAGTAAATATGTTCAACACGATCGAATGCCTTCTCTTGGTCTAGAGAAACTAGAGCACAATCTAGATCAAGTATCTTGGAGACATCTAAAAAAATCCCGCAATAAGGAAATGTTATCGAAAATAGACCTGCCAGATACACAATAGCTCTGGTCCGGGTGAATGATTTGTCTCATTACCACTGACAATCTGTTCGCCAATAATTTAGAGAGTAGTTTGTAATCTGTACATAAAAGGGACACAGGCCGCCAATTTTTGATCTCAGTCAAGTCTCCTTTTTTTGGGAGAAGTGTAAGGACTGCTCTGCGGCAGCTCAACGGCAGCCGCCCTTCGGCCAAGCTTTCATTGAGCACCGCGAGCAAGTCCTCCCTCAACACTGTCCAGAATGACTTATAAAAGTCAACAGGGAGACCGTCAATGCCAGGAGCCTTTCCAGACTCCATACCCATCAGGGCTTCATACAATTCCTCTAGGCACAAGGCCTTGCTGAGTTTCCGGTTGTCTTCTTCAGACACCCTTGCCAGGTTTTCCAAAAAACCACTGCCAACAGCAGGCTCTGAGTCACATTCACATTTGTACAGTTGTTCATAAAAGCAAACAGCTCTCTTTCTAATATCAGTGGGATCTGTTAGTAAAATGCCAACTTCAGAACGTAATGCATGGATTAATCTTTTCTGACCATTCTTTTGTTCTAAATTAAAGAAGAATTTAGTCGGCGCATCCATCTGATCAATTTGTTGAAATCGGGACCGAACCAGAGCTCCTTGTGCTCTTGCCCCCAAAAGATCACTAAGCAGAGTCTTCTTAATTGAAAGATCTTCCAAACATTTATTCTCCCCTGTTAATTCAACTGATTCTTGAAGCTTTAATATGGATGTCTCCAAGATTTTCATATCTCCTAACGTCTGAACAGTGATGTTTCGAGTGTGCTGTTGACAGAATTGTTTAATCTGAGCTTTGCCATAATCCCACCACTGTTTCAAAGATTGAAAATGACCCTTTGTGGCTCTAAAAGTAACCCAAAAATATTTAAAAGAATCCACAAAATTCTTATCATACAACAGGGAAGAATTAAAATGCCAATAGGCACTCTTTGGTTTGATCAAATTAAAAAAAAAAAAGTTACAACACACCATACTATGATCAGAGAAGCTTACAGGCACAATAAAGCATTTACTAAAAATACCACATTGATGTTTAAAAGTGTATAACCTATCTAATCTTGCTAGAGATAACACATTATCCCGAGTATGGGACCAAGTATATTGTCTCTGACTACCATTGAGATACCTCCAAATGTCACTCAACTCATGTGTTTTAATCACTTGAATGATTCCTTACGTGAGGGTTCATGGGGTTCAATATGATTCCTGTCAAGTTCTCCCTCAGTGCAATTAAAATCTCCTCCTAAAATTAACCACTCTTCACTATTACAATTTTGCAGGGTTGAATTGAGCTGATTTAAAAACAACATTCTTTCAACTCCTGAGGTTGGAGCGTAGACACAAATAAATATGAAGACGTGATTTTCAAATAAGGCTTTAACCTTCAAAAGCCTACCTTTTATAATTTCATCAATATCATAAGTAACTGGTTTAAAACTTTTAGAAAATAATATAGCAACCCCTCCACTTACAGCAGTGTTATGACTTAAAATTGAGATTCCATCCCATTCTCTTGTCCACTCCGTCGCATTATGTGCATCACTATGAGTTTCTTGAAGAAAAATAATATCTAGCTTTTTTTGCTTAAAGACCTCATATAACACTGCTCTTTTCCTTATGTTCCTTGCACCATTTACATTCACAGATGCAACACTGACTTCAGTCATAAAAGGTAAAAAGGAAAACAAAAAGAAAAAAGCAGCTAACTTTATTAAATTCTCATTTTTCAGCACCATCACTCAATTCAGTGTTAATTTTTCTCACTAGTTTTTTCAATCTGTAAATTTCTTTATTGGTAAATGAACCTTCGGCCATCAAATACCGCGTCTTTTCAATGAACTGTTTTAAGTCAGGAAAGTATTCGTCCACTCTCACCCCTCTTCTGTTTTTAGTTGACTTAAGAAAGAGTTTAATGTCATCTAGTTCATAACAACGACTCATGTTTTCAATTTGCGATAAGGAAACACTACAGTCCGACTCACTGTCACTCCCTGACTCGCCCTGGCTTTCACTTTCGATTTTGTCCATTTTCTTGCCAAGTCCTAAATCCCCGGTATTTACACTATTCTTTCTTTTGCGCGGCACTTTAAACATCAAACTCTCTTCACCACTACCTGTATTCATGCTTGTTTCACCCATTACAAGCTGTTTTCTTTCCATGCCGTCCAACGGGACATCCCGGTCTTTAACAGACTGTATAGTCTCTAATTCATTTGGTTTTCCATTAACGGATTTTCCTTCTACGCCCACCTCTGGCTGAGTGTTTAGCGGTTCCTCCACAGCTAAATTGGTCTCCGTTTGCTCCGTCACTAGCGCCTCCGACTCAACTTGCCCCCCCGCAGCCTCCACTGGCTCGGGAGGACCAGTTGTGTCATCCATAGTTGTTAGCGTTTCATTTCTTTTTTTTCGGGACAATCCTTGATTAAATGCCCCATTTTATTGCAGCCAAAGCACTTTACTTGACCAGTTGTGGCAAATACAACATAATCAAAATCATCAATCCGGTATTTAAAAGTAAGATCCAGCTCCGCGTCGTCTCTTACAATCATATAAACAAAACGTCTAAACGAAACGACATGCTTTAGCAGTAGGGATCCGCTTCCAATTGGGATTTTTTTGATTGGGGATACTAATTTGCCGTGACGAGAAAGAGACTGCATTAACAGTTCATCGCTGATAAATGGAGGAACATTTGACAGCGTGACTTTTTTAGACGGCATTGAAAGAGGGAGAACAGACGTAAACAAACCATCAACAACAATTCCTCGCTCAACCAACTCATTTGCTTTTTCTACTGTATTTAAAAAAATGACAGTAGCACTATTCATTTTTGATGCCGACAGAATGCTTTCATGCCCAACAATTTCTCCTATAGCCAAGCAACAGTCCTCTACACTCACCGCCGACGCCACCTTCACTGCATGACGCCGCGTGAGTGTACTCAACACCCGTGAACCCGGGGCCGTCATGCTTCCCTACAGGTAGCACGCGGCCCAAACCGCACCCCCACCAAGGATTAGCAAACACTAGAATAACCCCACAATGAAGAGAAAGGAGGGAAGAAAAGTGAAGAAAGAAAAAAGCTAAAAAAGCTAAGCGACTACAAAACAGCGAAAGGAACAGAGGGAAACCTCCACGCACTCACCGCACACTCCCGCACTCACTCCACAGACGCCCACGCATGCGCACGAGAGAGAGAGAGAGAGAGAGAGAGAGAGACTTGACTTTTAACACACTTTATTTGTACATTTTTTCTTCATTCAAAATCTTTTTTTACTTACATATAAAAAATAAAATATATATAAAAGACACAAAACAGAATTATACATAAATTTCCAAACATCCACTAGTGTCTGTTGCACATATACACTGATTTACACCCCAAATGCAATTAAAAGTTTCAAGGTCTTTGGTTACATTATAAAAAGCATATTCTACCTTTAACCTTGATGTTATTAAACCTTTTAAAATTGTCATTACATCATTGGACTTCATGTTATTCATTTTTCCTTTACGTGAAAGCCAAATTGCCATTTTTGCCTGTCCAAACAAAAAATTCAGCAAAACATGAATTGTCTTTCTGTTTTTGCTGTATTTAGGCCCATAGATAAAAAGCATTGGTGAAAACACCTCCCCTAAAATTCCACACCATTCCTCTAATTTGGAGAGTAAAGGCACAAGTCTACCACATTGTAGGAATAAATGAAATACCGATTCAGTCAACCCACAAAAAGGGCACCCATCCCCTACCTGGAGATCGATGTGCGCTCTGTATCTGTTTGTAGCTATTAAACCATGCACTATTCTCCACTGAAGGTCTCCAGACCTTTTTTCAATGGGAGGTTTGTACAAGGTCCTCCAGCATCCCTTGGGGGAGGAGCCTGATCCAAAAAAATCATGCCATTTAGACTCTTTAAGTCCTTCTAAAGTACGAATGTGAGAAACTTTTACACATGTAATATAAAGAACTTTTTTTCGGTCTTTTTAAAAGTGTCCAATTCAGGAGTCTTAAAACTGAGTAGAAACTCTTCTTTTTCTTCAAATTCTCCTATGGCTGGTACAACTTCCAATTCTGGGAAGGTGCAGTCCATTTCTCCATGTGTTGTTTCCATCAGCTGTTTAAAGTTCACTGGTAACACATCAAGAATCTCGTTTAAGAGTCTTTGCACCAGTCTCACTGACTTAAAACCAAGCTTAGCATTCAATGTCTCTGCCGATATCCAGCCATCTGATGTTAAAAGATGTCCAATTTTTATAACTCCGGCCTTCATTAGAGCTCTTTTCATTGATGGGGATTTTATCATTTCAGAGTCCACAGCAGAGTTATGCAAGGGTTCTTCCTTAAACCATAGGTCCCGTACATCTTCAATATTCCTTTTACACTCAGAATCTTCCAAGCTTTTTACATTGAATGGTAAAAAGATGTTAAACCACTATAACCATACTATGAATGTCCATAAGAAACAGGTGCCGGTCTAACCCCATCCCTCCTGCTCTTCTGAGTAGGGCACAAGCGACATCAGACCAGCTGACATCCACACCATAGAGAAGTCTTTTTGCTGTTTGGAGTCGAAAAGTCATTATCCTGCTTCATCCACTAGTCCTTGACCGCCCTCCGGTCTGGGTAAAAACAAAGCAGGTGCTTTTATCCAGTGTTGACCAGACCAAAAGAAGTCTATTACATGTTTTTGAATATTCTTTACAAGTTCTTCGGGAGGTTCTAGAACACTCATCTTATGCCACAAAGCTGAGGCTACAAGGTTGTTACAGATCAGGACTCTTCCCCTATATGATAACTGGGGTAGCAGCCATTGCCATTTAGACAACCGAGCGCACACTTTCTCCACTAATCCCACCCAATTCTGTCTTTTATAATCTTCTCTCCCTAAAAACACCCCTAAATATTTAAGACCAGTTCTACTCCATTGTAGATTACCAGGAAGTGTTGGGCTACTTTGGCTTAAACCACACCACAGGGCATCACTTTTTCCCCAGTTTACCTTAGCTGATGAAGCTTTACCATAAATCATTAACATATCCTTTAAAACTTTAACATCTTCAGCATTTCTTAAAACAACAGTAATATCATCAGCATAAGCCGAAAGTTTCATTGAGTCAAGAGTCATTGGTAAAATAACTATTTACTTGTAAACCCATTAGTTTTTCCCTTAGTTTACACAAAAGAGGTTCAATAACCAGGCTGTAGAGTAGACCTGAAATTGGGCGCCCCTGTCTTATGCCCCTTTGTACTTTAACAGGTACACTAAGACCACCTGCCATCTTAATCATGCATGTGGCATTGTTATATAAAAGTTTTACCATATTGATAAACGGCTCTCCAAACCCAAAGGCCTCCAATACTCTGAAGAGGTACTGATGATCAACTTGATCAAATGCTTTTTCCTGATCCAATGATAATATTCCCACATTTGTATTATTATACATAGCATAATCAATGACATCATGTACTAAATGTAAGTTATCACTAATACATCTGTCTTTTATACAATACGACTGGTCCTTGTGTATAATTTTATGCAATATTTTGTTTAACCTATTCGCAAGACACTTTGATACGTTTATACTCAGTGCAGAGAATTTCCACTGGTCTCCAGTTCTTCAATAAGGTAAGATCTCCTTTTTCGGAAGTAAAGTTAAAATAGCCCGTTGACAACTCTTAGGTAAAAAGCCTGTATGAATACATTCCTGCAACACTTCAAATAAATCAGTTCCAATTATTGTCCAAAAATATTTATAAAACTCACTAGGAAGTCCATCTATGCCTGGAGTACGGCCTATAGAGAGCCCTGTAACAGCTTCAGTTAATTCCCCGAAAGTAAGTCCAAAATCCAAAGCGTTTCTCTCTTCTTCATTTAAACGTGGAAGATCTTTTAAAAGTTCATTTTGAGTTTGAATGTCTATGTTCTCAGCCGAATACAAGTTGGAATAAAAGTCCACTGCTAAGCGTTGCATTTCCACAGGGTCAGATGTACAATGTCCAGTATTGTTTTTCAAACTGTGCATTTGATTTTCTTTTGCACTCTTGTATTCCAGGTTGAAGAAAAAAGAAGTAGGACCATCCATATCTCTCAATGACTAGGGTTGGGTCTTGTTTGGGGTTTTTTTCGATACCGGTGCCAAATCGATACTTTTAAAACGGTACCGGTGCCAAAACGGTGCCTGTACCGATACTTTTAAAAAAGCCACAAAGTGGTGGATGACACAAGAATATATTTTTATTGGACAAAAAAGTTCTTTAAATTGAACAATGTATTAAAAGTAAAAAAAAAAAAAAAGAAGTAGTACTATACATTATTAAGTCAATGCAAAACGCAACAACAATAAAACCTAAGCCACCTAACCCAACTACAATAATTTAACAGCTTAAAATTTCAGAAATTCTTTTGCAGAAATATGACTATATGTGATGAGATCTGGGAAAACCCGTCGGATGTAGCGGTGGGACGTTTTCAGGAAATTCGTTTTTCATTAAATTATTATTCTATAACATCTTGTCTATCATCTCTGAAAATATCTATTGCAATTTATTGCAGCAAGCAGAAATGACTGTCTTTCTCCTATGTTAAGAACGCGCTGCGGAGGTGCTTTCCCAAACAGTTAACCTATCAAAATAAACGACATAACATATTTAGTAAAGGCGTATCAGTTCACATTCTCCACCAGTCCTGTGTAAAGTACGGCAAGCAAATTTATTTATTTATTTATTTATTTACTTACTTAAATATCGTGAGATGGCGGAGCAGAACAACGCCGTCTAAAGTACTGCAGCTGCTCACGTAACCGATCTTACTCGTCTCAGTCTTCTCAGTTTTGGTGATGTCAGTGCCCTAAATGATGTTGCGGGCTATTTCACATCCAGAGATGAAGGATCGGATGATGAAGTTACTAAAGAGGAGTCGTCCGATGACAGTCTGTTTTATCACAGTGCGCGAACAGTTGCGCTGCGCTCGCTTTTACTACAAAGTAGGCTGCATTATTTACTAAACATAAAATGGGTGATCAACGGAAAACAAACGTTAGTCTGTTTGTCTAATGATGCAGTAGCGCTCCTAACTTGACAGACAGCTCTCGTTAAACCCGTAAAGTGAAAGTGAAAGCCGTCTCACTTTAAAGCCGTTTTTCTCAAAATCCCATTCCTGAAAATCATCGCTATCAGCCAACCTAAGATAGCCATAACGTAGGTTATGTAAAAAAATAAAAGTTTTGGAAAGGGGCCTGAACGCAGCTTTCATATGGTGTTAAAACCTAAAAAAAGGTAAAATTTCACCATGTGTTGGGTTTTCCTAGATCGCATCACATATTCTGGCAAAATACGACACCTCTCCAGCTGATGTCTGCAAACTGTCAAACACGGCGCATCCCTCTGCTTTCAACTTTATTCCACATACCATCAAATGTTTCATGAGGTTTGACGCGTTTTCCCCTTCACACGCAACTGCTGTAAAACATTTGCTGCACGTCGCAGTGTCTGAATCATTTCTCGTGAAATATAGCCACACTTTAGAATGTTTAGTTTTTGGCATTTTAAGTTCGACGCGTTTAATGTAGCTCGCTAAGCTAACGGCAAACCACCTGCTGCAGTCAGAGCAAGTGTAACGATAGTTGCAGCATTCACGCGCTTCTCGGATGCATTTCCAGACGATTTGTGCTTTTAATTAGAAATGTGAAAATGGATAGTAACTACAAAGATGTCTTGGTTTTCTATCATCAAAGCTTTCCGACTTTCCCGAGTTTTCTCATTCAGTAAAAAAATGTTCTGATCATTCTGACACCCCATGAATGCAGTAATTAAATTTAACTAGCGATCATGCATGTTGATGAATCAATGCTTCTACATCCGTGTCATAGCACCAGAAGACAAATATTTCAATCGACAGTTCAGGCATTTAAGTGGCACCGAAATTCGCGTTCTCATTCGGTCCGGTACATACCGGTCACATGGGTACCGGTGCCGTATTGGCACCGGGTTTCGGTACCCAACCCTATCAATGACACAAATTTACTTCTCACAAGAGCTCCTTTAACTCTTTCATTTAAGAAGGAGCTCAGTTCCAGTTTCTTTTCAGTCCACTCTTTTATGTTAGCAGAAAGATCTCCCAACATGTTCTTCTCAATGACCAGAATTTCTTTTTCAAGCTTCTTTAAAGTCAGTTTCAAACACAAGGTTGAAAGAGAAGTAAATTGTAAACAAAATTCCCTAATGTGTACCTTTCCAATTTCCCACCAAAGAATAGTGTTTTCATATCTGCTTTTCTCACTTTTCCAGGCTTCCCAGAAATGTTTAAAAGATTCACAAAAACTCTTATCTTGTAATAATTTTACATTAAAATGCCAGTAAGCACTTTTATTTTTCTTTGATGCCAATGTACAATTAACACATATAAGTTTATGATCAGTAAAAGATGTAGGGATGATATCTGTATTTGTCACTCTATTTTTCATATTGTTTGATAAATAAAATCTATCTAGATGTGCTGCTGAGACTCTCTCATCATTCACTTTTACCCAAGTATATTGTTTTGTTAAATGATTATTTTCCCTCCATATATCTGTAAATTTAAAAGTTTCAATGACATTAGTCAACACTTTAGGTGACTGAAAATTAGGTTCCTCTCCATTTCTATCAAGTAATGCATTGAGTGTGCAATTCCAATCACCAGCTAAAAATATTAAATCACTTTCTTGTTCTTTTAAAAACATTCCAAGTTTGTTAAAAGTATTTATTCTATCAGTCTCTTTATTCGGTGCATAAATATTCACAAAAACAAAAGAAAAACCTTTTATTTCAGCTTTAACTGCTAATAACCTTCCTTCTTTTTTGTACAGAATCTTAGCTTTGACAAATGAAGAAAAAAGAATTGCAACTCCTGCACTCAGATTTGTTCCATGAGTAAGAAAACACTCATTTCTCCACCACAGTCGCCAATCTACCTCATTAACCACATCACTATGGGTTTCTTGTAAGAAAATCACATCCAGATTTTTTAACCTGATAAATTCTAACTGTGTTAGCCTTCTTCCTATCCCTCATCCCATTAACATTTAAGGATCCCACCCGTATTGTTTCCAAAAGGAGGAGAGAAAGTTGAAAGATCACAGTCAGAAAAAAAGACAATCTTGTCATAGTGATTAGTTAAAAAGTCCCCTTCTTTAGTTTCCCTTTTCCAACATTCATTCTCTTTCGGATCTCAGTGATATGTTTCTTTAGTCTAAACCGTTTCGGTTGCGATAGTTCATCAAAACTACAAACTTTTCTTGCTCTCACTACAGATGAGATAAACTTCTCCAAATCTGGAAAAAACTCACTGACTTTAGTACTTTTTCCTTTAGTTTCATCAAGAAACTCATTAATTTGATCTACAGTATACAAGTCCTCACTAGCCACCTTAGACATCTCTAAACCTTCTGACCACTGTTCATCATCTCTCATACTGTATTCAGTACATTGAGACAGTCCATCCAAATCATCATCTTTATCTACCGCATGTACATCAGTCACATTCTCATTTTCCACCACCTTTGCAACAACATCACTTACACTCATAACAACAGCAGCGCTGTTTCCAGCCTGCTCACTGCTCTCAGCATCATCATCGCTTTCACTCACCTGTTTGTGCCCGTTACCCTCCTGCAGCAGCCTCCGCTTCTTTGCTACTTGTTTTTTCTTCCGTGTTACTGTATCTCCTGCAGTACCGGCCACACTCTCGCTAGCGTCATTCAAAACATTTAAAGTGGTCTGTAGTTGCATACAACATATATGAGCCTTCACCGTGACACGAAACGAAATCTCCAGCGTACGTTCCGGTGAATTAAGAAACATTAGAACTTGCCGCCTAAAAGACAAAACATGTTTGAGCGCGGCGTTTTTACATCCTAATGGTATATTCCTAATAGGAGTAGCGATTTTACCAAAACAACTTAACTCTTTTACAATAGCCTCATTAGAGACAAATGGCGGTACATTTGAGATCGTAACTTTAGTTGCCGGGGCTGCTAACGGAGTTACGGGCACAAATGTTTCTTTGATCCACAATCCAATTTCCGTGATCTGATTTACTAACTGCTCTGTTTTTAAGAATACGACAACTGCCTTATTCATTCGTGATGCTGAGAGAATGTTTTCAAAACCAACTACTTCTCCCACCACCACTAGAACTTCCTCTACACTCACGCCAGCAGCCATTACGTGGCGACAGGTGTGAGATACCCTGCCTAGATTCACACGCCATACCGACACGCGGCTGACACGGCGAGTGGCTTAACACATTCAATACAATGTTAAAAACTGCAGTCCAGTACAATCTTACCTAAATGTGAGAAAGAAAGAGAAAAAAGAGATAAAGATAGAAATCTTCCAAGCACGCTCTATCCAACACGCTCTACTGGCAGCGCCACTACACTCGCACATGCGCAGAGAGAGAGAGAGATTAAAATATTTAATCAATCTGAATGCTCTGATTACACCAACAGAGGTAATTTATAAGACTGCTCATTTCTTGAGGTAACTGCACATTTTCACTTTATACAGGCAACAGCAATCGTTATAATCTGCTCTCAGACAGCAGCAGAGGAGCTGGAGGAAACTACACTGTCAGTTCTGCTGCTCTAAAACACACAGGAGTTTATGTGTGCAGAGCAGAGAGAGGAAAACCAGCCTATAACACACAGTACAGCAACACACAGTTAATATGGGTCACTGCTGAGTTCAACTGAACCACAGAATGAGTGAAACTCTCTGGAAATTTTCCTTGATGTTTTTAGAGCTTGATGTGTTTTGAAATTTTGTCTTGTCATAATATGCGGCTATAGATGCTTTTTACTGCATCCACTAGCAGGACCTAAATAGGCCAAACTAACCAGCAAAAATATGACTCCTGAGTTGCAAAAATGTAAGACGTTTAATTCTATTGGAGGAAAATCCATAAAAAACTAAAATGTAACTATTGTGGCACAACTGTTTTATTTACATAGGTGGACTTGAGGAAATATAATCAAATAGGTGTGATTAAAAAGTATAATCTGATTATTTTAATAAATGTTTATTAAGTTTTAAATAGAAATACTTGGTGATGACTTATGGATTTTTTGATATTACAACCTAAATATCTTTCTGAAATGCTGCTTTGAAACAATTTAAGTTGTACAAACAGGCTTGACTTGATTTCCAAATTGTAGCTGTAATTGTCTTCTCAGGTGTTTCTCCTCCAGTCTCTGATCATCAGTCCCAACAGAACTCAACACTTCACATCTGTCTCTGTCCATCTGAGCTGTGAGGACCAGAGTGACTCTACTGGATGGAGAGTAAGCAGATATATGGACAGATGGGGGCTGGAAGATTGTCCATCATCAGAGTCGGGATCACAAACTGGATCTACATGTACAATCAGCTCCACCATGATATAGGACACTGGAGTGTACTGGTGTGAGTCTGAATCTGGAGAGAAATATCATGCTGTTAATATCACTGTACACTGTGAGTCTGTTTCTGTGTTTATTTATTTCACAAAGACCTCATTTTATGTTTCGGGTTTAAATAGCTGGATTTTGATCTTAAATTCAATCACCCATTCAATCTCATTCCTAAATGGCAACGAATCTGCTAGACTGTTAAACCTTTGACTATTAAACCATTGCTCAAACTTTGATTGTTGTCATGAAAAAGACAAATTATTGTGATTCTCTAATTATTTATTTATTATTGTTCTTGTTGTCACATTGTCGACACATTCTTACTATATTTTTACTATTTGTCAGCTGATGTTTGTTTGCTCTGTTTGTGTAGTTGATGTGATTCTGGAGAGTCCTGTTCATCCTCTGACTGAAGGAGATACTCTGACTCTACACTGTTTATATCAACATACAACACCACCAAACCTCAGAGCTGATTTCTATAAAGATGAATCACTCATACAGAGTCAAACTACAGAGATGATCATCTCTAATGTCTCAAAGTCACATGAGGGTTTCTACTACTGCAAACACCCAGAGGGAGGAGAGTCACCCAAGAGCTGGATCTCAGTCACAGGTGAGAGTCAATGAAACTGTGAGCTGATTTACTTCTTATGTCCTTGTTCAGATATGGTGCTTGATAAAGTGATTGTGTGTCTCTTCTTCAGTGTTTCATTCAGAATCTCAGATCTCTGTTCTCCACATACTCAGTTCTGTACTGGCAGTTTCTCCATATTTGTTAGTGACAGTCGTGCTGATTTTCTGATTTATTACACTATATTCAGTTAAACATCAAATTGGTCATCATTATTATTAATACTGAGTAGCTTGTCATGCTTTGGGTTTGTAAGGTGTTTTCCTCACTGACAAAACACATGATTTTTTCTAGCCAAATTTGTTTATATACAGTTAAAAGATGATGGTAGGTAGTTCATAAAAACAATAAACAGAGAAAAAACATACATACCTGTTTAAATAAATGTTTGATTGTTTTGTGTGTATTTAACAGTTGCATCTGTTGAAGAGCAGGAAACTGCAATCTGATCTTAATCTGTTGTGATGGTGAGAAACTTCAGCTTCATCCTGGAATCTCTCAGTATCTCAGTTCAGACTGAACATGTTTACTTACTGTTAAAGTCACGTTTTGGGTGTGACTTCTTTCGGCATCTCACAGTTAAAGTGAACATGAAGCAGCATCACAACTCTTTTGACTTCTGAGTAAAGCAGGATATTCAACAAGAAAACGTGTATATCACAGGAAGAGCTTGAAATACTTTTGCTGAGTGTATTTTTGTTCTGGTGCTTTGGCTGGTTTGGGCCTGTCATGAACAGCTGGCTCATATTCGTCATATTTTGTGTAATGGTTGGTTCACAGAAGTGACAGAAATTAACTTTTCCATTTAGGGGTGATATTTGCCTCTTCAGGCTTCATGAAACAGTGAATGTGTGGACTCTCAAGGCATGTTCAACAGTGTCAGCTCACGTAATGTTAACATTTTTACTTTATACAATACATTGCAATATAAGTCTGATGATGAGAAAATTCATTACATTTCTAAAAACAGTGCATGGTATGTTGGTATAGTTTATGTTTAAATGCAGCCTCAAGAGGGCGCCATGAGATAAGACGTCACAGTTTACCAGATGTTTTGGTTGTGACTCCTTTTGGCATTTCACAGTTAAAGTGAACAATGTACTGTTAACATTTTTTATAATACAGTATTACAATATAAGCCTGATAATAAGAAAATTCATTAAATTTAATTCTAAAAATTGTATATGATCTTGGTATAATTTAAGTCTTAATGCAGCCTCAAGAGGACACCATGAGATAAGACTTAACGGTTTACCAGTAGAGTCACAAGAGGAGAGAGTTTGACATAAAACATACTGTAATAAATGAACTAAATTAAATTAAACATGTTAAAAATGAATAATAGCAAAATAGATCTTTATTTTTAAATATATCTAACTATGTTGTACTAATGTTTTCCCATGATCATGCCATTTCCCTAGAAATATACATTTGTTGTTTATGATAATCAGTTTATTGTTAAAGCATGGCATTTCAGGATACAAGCAAGTATCCAGCAATATCCTATGACTCGTGCCTATTTGAATGGACTTGTCTTCCTTGTTTTATTCTTCACCTGTCATGTAATAAACACAAACATGTTTGGTGTCTACTGAGAAACATCACAGATCAGAATCTTTTTGAAAAAAAAATGACTTACAACTGTGATTCAGTCCTGTTAATACAAAGACACCATTAGCAACTCTGGGAATGTGGTGATGAGATTTCATGTCAATTTTCAGAAAATAACATTTCAAATGTAATCGAATGGGACAAACTAGTTGGTTAAAATCACTCACCTTAGACTGAGTTTGATGGCTTGGAGCGTCAGCTGTTGAGGTGTTGTGGCACATGAATTGAGAGATTTTCAGGATTGTGGATATCCCTCACCTAGAAAGAGTGCAAAAGAAAAAGCACCAGTACACAAATACAAACAAATCCACAAAATGTCACTAAGACTTTGGTGATTGACCACTTATGTGGGTTACTGATGCTGGTAAATGTCAGAATCTCAGATATAAGTCCATTGACCTCCAGGTCTCTTGGAAATAGTTATTTAGGAGAAGCTGCTCAGCCTTTCCTGCCTCCTCAGAAGTCCTGGCACTATTACAACTCTTGGTTTAAGGCTCATCTGAGCTGCCTGAAAACCAGCTTCATCTTGTACAAGGAGATTCAATGGTTAAACACAAACGGTGAGAAATCAGCAAATTATGGTGCTGTGAGCTGCAAAAGAGAGGAAAACACTCAGGTTTATCAAGTAATATTCCCTGGGAGATTGTATTTCGCCTCCTCTACCTCCTCTCTGACTCAGCCAGGACACAAACCAGGGAAATTTTTGCTGTGAGGCGACAGCGCTACCTACTGAACCACTGTGCCGCCCTACTTAAACTCCTCACAACATACAGTTACAACATACTTACAACATATTGTCCAGTTTTGCACAAACCCTAGAATTCAACAAGTTTCAAGCCAAAATTTGACCATCCATGAAGCAATTTTTTTAATGTTGTATGTGACAAGGCTGTATCTCAGCTCACTGTATCACCTGGAGGAAGCAGTGAAATGTTCTTTTTTTATTTTTGTGTGTGTTCAGCATTTTACAAAAATGGTAGAGCAACAGAAAGAAATAAATAAGAAAACTTCTGACATACAGCTCTTATCACACTGCACAGAATAGAGAAACATGACTCAGGAAAATGTGAATTTTGAACATGAAAATGACATGTAACTTCTTACAATATCTTACGATATCTGACAGCAACAGAGGACGATAAGATGATATAGTTTAGTCCATAATTCATCTTATCAGTTACTCATTACCAGTTACATAAAACTCCTTAAAAGAAAGAAGGGATTTCTGGTCTAGATACAACCAATGGGATTTTTGAAATATTTTTTGAAATAGTTAAACAACAACAACAACAAAAATATATAAAAATAACTGCATTCTCGACACTGTTATAATATTCCACTCGTATCCTGTAGAGGGAGCAAGTGATGAGAAAGTTGACAGAGAGACATAAGTTACAGAGAGCTGCCTTTATATATTAAGTCAAACAACACTCAGAGTAAACCTGTGAGGGAAATACATGAATGGGTTATAATTGAATAATGAAGAATGAAATTCAATATTAATATATTTAGATTTTAAGATATGAAGATTTTAAACACTTTATGGTTTGTTTTGGACACAAACTCCTCCTTGTCATGTGACACATGAAAGTAAAACTATTACAGCAGGTGCAGCAGGTTTTGTCATATGAGGAAGTAAACTACATTAAGAGAGAAAAACACAGTGAGTACCAAGATTTCACATCATATTTGATAGCCAAAATCAATCCTGACAGGTTTAAAGTGAAGTATAACAATAAGGCGTATCAGATATTTTGGAATTAGTTTAAACAACATTAGGAGATAAAACACAGATTCTGTAAATCATCAGATTGCACCTTTACTTTCATTTTAACACAGTGCTTGTCTAAATTTGTTATACTGTTTGTGAATAATTTGATTCTGTGTAAATAATGTCAGGATGAAATTGTTTTTCATGTGTGCAGGTCATTACTGTGGACTGACTGATGAGACAGAGGTGGATTTGAGAAAATTAAATGATCAGATGATTCATAACTCACTCTGTGGATCAACATCTGTATCTGTTTTTAGATGAAACCATGACCTCCAGAATGAATCTCTCTGAAGAACATGAAACAAAGATAAAGACAGTCAAGAGGTGAGAGAACTTGAAATGTTTCACATTTTTAATGCTCAGAAACAATAAATGCATACTACAATAGCATTTTCATTTATAGTCTGATTCGGGGGGTGAATCAGATTCACCTGAACACATCAATGTGTCTGTGAGGAAAAACCAACCGATGGATCTTTCAGATCTCTGCAGAGATGAAGACTCTTCTGTTGAATCCATATGAGATATTATGAGTGTCATATATACTGTAGGTGTGGTGTATTATAGACATTGTCATCAGGTGTCCCTGTTACTGCTGGATGTTTTTGTGTCTGTCTTTATATGTGTGTATTGGTCTATTTTTTATAATGCATGAATGAAAAGGGCACATGTGGCAGATTCCTTTTATTTACAGACAAAGAATACTTTCATCTTTTAACTCTCAATTCACAAAAGACTCCTCAAGTGAAATATGAACATTAAAGAGAGGTTCAAACAGTAAAGGTGTTTCTGTCAGAGCAGTGTGAGTTTTTCTGAAACAGTTTTTATTGTTGTTTTATTTTAGTCTGTGGCAGAATGAATCTCCTGAACCCAGCTGTGTGTCCATGAAGAGTGACTGGTCAATGGGTTGTCCAGTTACTTTCAGTTCAGGAGAATCATCTGCTGATCTGAGGTGATGTTTAGTTTACAATATAATTTTTTTTTATACAACCAACCAATTTTATTACCAACTTTTTATGAACAACAACCATTTAAAAATATTATTTTAATGATTATATATATATATATATATATCTATATATATATATCTATATCATATTAATTTACAGATTAATTTACATATTTACAAAAATATTCAATGTTTGTTTAACTACAGTCAAAAACATGAAGGACCAGAATCATATACAGCAAAGAAGAACTTAGACTCCATTTTTAAGGTTGGTTTTGTGTGTGTGTGTGTAACCCTCTGGGTAATAACATTAAGAAATTTGTAAAATCCTCTCTGTAATAGTTATATTTACTTTCCTACCCATGTAAGATCATTTGTAGGCCACTATAAAGCAGATCAATGATCACTAAAGAAGTGAATCTGAACCCATACAGTGGGTACGGAAAGTATTCAGACCCCCTTAAATTTTTCACTCTTTGTTATATTGCAGCCATTTGCTAAAATCATTTAAGTTCATTTTTTTTCCTCATTAATGTACACACAGCACCCCATATTGGCAGAAAAACACAAAGTTGTTGACATTTCTGCAGATTTATTAAAAACGAAAAACTGAAATATCACATGGTCCTAAGTATTCAGACCCTTTGCTCAGTATTTAGTAGAAGCACCCTTTTGATCTAATACAGCAATGAGTCTTTTTGGGAAAGATGCAACAAGTTTTTCACACCTGGATTTGGGGATCCTCTGCCATTCCTCCTTGCAGATCCTCTCCAGTTCTGTCAGGTTGGATGGTAAACGTTGGTGGACAGCCATTTTTAGGTCTCTCCAGAGATGCTCAATTGGGTTTAAGTCAGGGCTCTGGCTGGGCCATTCAAGAACAGTCACGGAGTTGTTGTGAAGCCACTCCTTCGTTATTTTAGCTGTGTGCTTAGGGTCATTGTCTTGTTGGAAGGTAAACCTTCGGCCCAGTCTGAGGTCCTGAGCACTCTGGAGAAGGTTTTCGTCCAGGATATCCCTGTACTTGGCCGCATTCATCTTTCCCTCGATTGCAACCAGTCGTCCTGTCCCTGCAGCTGAAAAACACCCCCACAGCATGATGCTGCCACCACCATGCTTCACTGTTGGGACTGTATTGGACAGCTGATGAGCAGTGCCTGGTTTTCTCCACACATACCGCTTAGAATTAAGGCCAAAAAGTTCTATCTTGGTCTCATCAGACCAGAGAATCTTATTTCTCACCATCTTGGAGTCCTTCATGCGGGCTTTCATGTGTCTTGCACTGAGGAGAGGCTTCCGTCGGGCCACTCTGCCATAAAGCCCCGACTGGTGGAGGGCTGCAGTGATGGTTGACTTTCTACAACTTTCTCCCATCTCCCGACTGCATCTCTGGAGCTCAGCCACAGTGATCTTTGGGTTCTTCTTTACCTCTCTCACCAAGGCTCTTCTCCCCCGATAGCTCAGTTTGGCCGGACGGCCAGCTCTAGGAAGGGTTCTGGTCGTCCCAAACGTCTTCCATTTAAGGATTATGGAGGCCACTGTGCTCTTAGGAACCTTAAGTGCAGCAGAAATTTTTTTGTAACCTTGGCCAGATCTGTGCCTTGCCACAATTCTGTCTCTGAGCTCTTCAGGCAGTTCCTTTGACCTCATGATTCTCATTTGCTCTGACATGCACTGTGAGCTGTAAGGTCTTATATAGACAGGTGTGTGGCTTTCCTGATCAAGTCCAATCAGTATAATCAGACACAGCTGGACTCAAATGAAGGTGTAGAACCATCTCAAGGATGATCAGAAGAAATGGACAGCACCTGAGTTAAATATATGAGTGTCACAGCAAAGGGTCTGAATACTTAGAACCATGTGATATTTCAGTTTTTCTTTTTTAATAAATCTGCAAAAATGTCAACAATTCTGTGTTTTTCTGTCAATATGCGGTGCTCTGTGTACATTAATGAGGAAAAAAAATGAACTTAAATTATTTTAGCAAATGGCTGCAATATAACAAAGAGTGAAAAATTTAAGGGGGTCTGAATACAGCAAACAGACAATCCAGTCAAACTCCCTCTTTTAACCTCAGTATCTGTAGACGCTGATGTTTGAGCATACACTGGAAGTTATTATATAATTGTGATATAATTCAGTGATGTTTGTTAGTATTCATGCCTTTGACTAAACTAAAAAAAAAAAAATCACTCTTGACTCTAGTGTATTGATTCTTTGGTTCATCTTCTCTGTATTGTTTGAATATTCACTATGATTTCAGGAGCTTGAGCACAAAATAATGTCTGAGTTAAAAAGCTTTAAGAGACTGCTGAGTCCAGATTACCCAGAATGCTCTGAAAGAGACCATTATGATGATGAGGGTCATAACAGAGTCAGAGAGGGGCTTCTGAAGATCACACTGTACATCCTGAGGAAGATGAACCAGACAGACCTCGCTAACACACTACAGACCAGTAAGAGCTCTGGATCAGCAGATTATAGCCTGTATTTTTATTATGAACCTTCTGTCTTCAGTTAGTAATGTTGCTGAATGTCAGGACACATTCTAATATCTATCAAACCTATAAATACATTTCTAAAATATTGATTATTAAAATTATTTCCTTTGCTCAGAACTGATGCCTGTGTATCAACAAAAACTCAAATCCAGACTACAGGACAAATATCAGAGAATCAGTGAAGGAATGTCCAATCATGGAGACTCAACACGTCTGAATGAGATCTACACAGAGCTCTATATCACAGAGGGAGGGAGTGGAGAGATCAATAATGAACATGAGGTGAGACAGATTGAGACAGTGTCCAGGAGACCAGAGACACAGGAAACACCAATCAACTGCAATGACATATTTAAACCCACACCTGGACAAGACAAACCCATCAGGACTGTGCTGACTAAAGGAGTCGCTGGAATTGGAAAAACAGTCTCTGTGCAGAAGTTCATCCTGGACTGGACTGAAGGAAAAGCCAATCAGGATGTTCATTTCATATTTCCACTTCCTTTCAGGGAGCTGAATTTGATACAGAAAAATCTCAGTCTTGTGGATCTTCTAAATCGCCTTCACACTGAAACCAAAGAATTTAAATCAGCAGATTATGATGATTACAAAGTCATGTTCATATTTGATGGTCTGGACGAGTGTCGACTACGTCTAGATTTTCAAAACAATCGGAGCTTGTCTGATGTAACAGAATCAGCCTCAGTGGATGTGCTGCTGACCAACCTCATCAAGAGGAATCTACTTCCTTCTGCTCTCCTCTGGATCACCTCTCGACCAGCAGCAGCCAGTCAGATCCCTCCTGAGTGTGTCGACCAGGTCACAGAGGTACGAGGATTCAACGACCCTCAGAAGGATGAATATTTCAGGAAGAGAATAAACGATCAGAGTCTGGCTGATAGAATCGTCACACACATCCGATCATCAAGAAGTCTGTTCATCATGTGTCACATACCAGTCTTCTGCTGGATTTCAGCCACTGTTCTAGAGAGGATGATGGGTAAAGCAGAGAGTGCAGAGATTCCCAAGACTCTCACACAAATGTTCACACACTTCCTGCTCTTTCAGACCAAACTGAAGACACAGAAGTATGATGGGAAATATGAAATCGATACTGATCAGGCTAGAAAGACTATTCTGTCTCTAGGAAAACTGGCTTTTGAACAGCTGAAAAAAGGGAACCTGGTCTTCTATGAGAAGGACCTGAAAGAGAGCGGCATTGATGTCAGAGAAGTGTCAGTGTACTCAGGAGTTTGTACCCAGATCTTCAGACAGGAGTTTGGACTGCAGCTGGGGAAGGTGTACAGCTTTGTTCATCTGAGTGTTCAGGAGTTTCTTGCTGCTTTATTCAAGCTGCTGTCCTTTTCTGAACAAAACACAGGACGGATGAATGAGTTCAGATCACCAGTGACCAGTTTACTGAAGGGAGAAGTGGACAAGGCCTTACAGAGTGAGAATGGACACTGGGACCTTTTCCTCCGGTTTCTTCTCGGTCTCTTACTAGAGTCTAATCAGACTCTCTTACAAGGCCTCCTGAGAAAGACAGTAAGCAGCTCTCAGATCAATCAGGAAACAGCTGAATACATTAAACAGAAGATCAGGGAGAATCCCTCTCCAGAGCAAACCATCAACCTGTTCCACTGTCTGAATGAACTGAATGATCGTTCACTAGAGCAGGAAGTCCAAACATACCTGAGCAGAACAGGTGTCAATCGTCTCTCTGGAGTCAAACTGTCTCCAGCTCAGTGGTCGGCTCTGGTGTTTGTGCTGTTGAACTCAGAAGAAGAGCTGGATGAGTTTAAACTGAGTAAATATGATCCATCAGAAGAATGTCTCCTGAGGCTGCTGCCAGTGATCAAAGCATCTAGAAAGGTTAAGTGAGTATTTTACAGTGTCTTTGTTTTATTGACTTTATTGTATACAGTAGGCCTTTGTTTCTCTACCATGTTTCTGTATATTTTGAGGTCTTTCTTATGTGACACACTGAGCTAACATCATAGAGTGCTCTACTAATGACCTGATGAGTTGAATCAAGTGTGTTTGATAAGAGAGATTCATCCAAAATGTGTAAAGTTGAGGTGCCTTCAGGAACAGGGTTGTGACTCTCTGATACTACAAATATTGGATTGTAGTGATGTTACGAATGACACTGAAGCTTGGATGTGCGTATCACGCGTGCGACACAATTTCTACTGAAGCCCCGTATCAATTGACGACAAATGAAGCCTCACTTTCTGTCCAATCACGTAAACGATTCACTTTTCGCATCTGAATGTTTGAACCGGTTCGAACCCCCAGATCTCTACCGCCACCTTCTGGTTGATTCTCCTCCGATGTTTCTCCGCTCTATTTCCAGATTATTTCCTAAACAGATTCTACACATCAAACCAGTATTAACTAAGAAATTAAAAATATTTTTCTTGTCTCCCCACTTTTCAGTACATCTTTTATCTCTGCCCCTACCAACCCATCTTTAATTAATTCTTCCATCATTTTTCTTTTTAATTTTTTAAGCAATAAATGAACAATTACAATTACAAAAACAAAAGAACAACAATGAGGGTCACATTCAGTAATCCAGAGCATATTATGTTGGTTTATAGGATTTACACCATGAAAGAGTCTTGATTGCGAAAGAGTTCACATACACATCAAAATCTTTTCTGAAAATTAAAAAGTAAGGGGTTTTCTTTGAAAACTTACATTTATGAATGTAAAATTTTTCAAGGAATAACAATAAATTAATAGTAAATTTACAGTGAGAAGGGTCTACATTCAAAGAGTAACCAAAAAACACAATTTTGGGAGATATACAGAAGTTTGGAAATAAATATTTTTTAAAAAAATTAGAAAAATCAACCCAAAATACTTTACAATAAGCACAGTCCCAAAATAAATGATTGATTGTTTCTTCAGACTGAAGACAACAAAGAGCAACTGGGGGAAACACTATTATTAAATTTAGCAAGTTTGTAATTTACCGGGTAGCAATTATGGATAATTTTAATAGAGACTTCAGCAACTTTATTAGTTAAGAAAAATTTCTGTTGAAGAAGCCAAAACTCTTCCCATTGTATATCACTAAATATGTTATTCCAAAAGCTTACACAAGCAGGTAGAGAAATCTGACATCTATTAATAATTGAACAAATGTCTTTGTTTGACATGGTATTGAGAAGACTTTGGTTAACAAATAAGTTAGTGTTATCAAAGATTGGAGAGACTGAAAAACCTTTAGAGCCACACTTGACTAAAGGTATAATACAATCAGGAATTGCACCAAAAACAATGGCATATTCTCTTGGGGAAACGGAAAAGAAAATTATTGCATAAATTGTTTATAAGTGAAAAGCAAACCACAATCATCTAAAAGCTGACTAACTAGAAGTATATTTTTATTAAGCCAATTATGAAAAAAAGATATTTGTTTATATATTTAATATTTTTGTTCCAAATAAAATAACCATGTGGAGAACAGTTATAATTATATATGTGACCAACTTATTAAAACCCGTTTATGAAAACAAGATAAAGTTAAAGGTATTTTAGAGATGTCAAAGTTGCAGCGCAACAGAAAATGTAAACCTCCAACTGAATTAAATATATGGTTTGGAATAAAATTCCAGCAGGATGTAGGGTTGTTTAAAAAAGTCTTTATCCATTTAACTTTAAACTAATTATTAAGAGTGGAAAAATCCACTAACTCAAAACCCCCCATAGCCCGATCAGCATAACGCTTTTTTTTAACGAGTTTTAGAATTCCAAACAAAATCAACTATAATTTTGTCTCGTGTTCTACAAATTTCCACAGAAACATCCAGTGCCAATGCAGGATAGATAACCCGAGATAATCCATCTGCTTTAGAAAGCAACACTCGACCTGTTATTGACAGATCACGCTGTAACCAAGAGTTTCATTTATGTCGGACAGAGAGTATAAGGGGTTCAAAATTAAGCTTTGATCTCTTTTTATGATCTTTACATATAGTTATACCTAAATATTTGACTTCAGATTTTACTGGGACATCACAAACGTTAACATCAGTAGAATCTTTTACAGATAAAAGTTCACATTTATGAATATTAAGACATAAACCAGAAGCAGAGGGAAAGAAAAAAACTTGTCTAAAGCTAAAAAAAAATTGATCTTTATTTTTTATAAAAAGAGTTGTGTCATCACCAATTGGCTTATTAATATTGATCGATTTGCCACAGAGATAACTTTCAAATGACTATTTTAAATGTGGATGGCTAAAAGGAAGCAGCAAAAGATAAGGCGATCTATGTTATCTATGTTAAACCTATGAGTAGTACCATGTTGTAATTTAATTGAAGCATTGGCATTACTGTACAAAGTTTGAATTGCATTAATAAAATTAGGGCCAAAACCAAAAATACTCAAGGACTTAAGAATAAAAGGAAATTCAATCGAATCAAAAGCTTTATAGAAATCAAGAAAAAGCAGAAAACTGTCATCGTGATCAGATCGGAGTAATCTAAGATATCAAGAACAAGTCTAATATTGTTTGAAATAAGTCTGTCTGTCATAAAGCCCGACTGACATTCATCTATTATGTCATCTAGAACACATTTCATTTTCTTAGCAAAAATCATGGCTAGTATTTTGTAGTCATTATTTAAAAGACTTATAGGTCGCCAGTTTTCCAACTGAGAGAGGCCTTTTTGAGGTTTAGGGATCAAATTTATAACACGCTGGGTCATAGAGGCGGGAGAATACCCTTTTTAAGACTTTCTAAATAAACATTTAAGAGAAACAGTGAAAGATAATTTGAAAATTTCTTATAAAACTCTGTGGTCAAACCATCATTTCCAGGTGACTTATTTAGGTTTAACTTATCAATAGCCTCTGAAATATCTTTAATTTGAATAAGAGCTTCACATAAATTCTTGCCGTTATCATCAATTTCAGAAATGAGGTCCGTATCAAGGGAGTTAAAAAATAAGTCCAAATTCTGTTGAGAGTATCTGGAACGATAAAGGTCTTTATAAAACTCTTCACAATAGTTCGATATTTCTTTATAATTCTTTAAAACCACTCCATTTACCTTAAGGCTACTTATAGAGTTTAGATGATTTCGCTGTTTCTCTAATCTAAAAAAATAGTTGGAGTTACGTTCTCCCTCCTCCAACCACCTTCTTCTCGAGCGAACAAAAGCACCCTTTGCTTTTTGTATATACAAGTTATCTAATGAATTCTGACGTTCAACCAATTCTGATTTCTGATCAACAGATAAATTGTCAAATGGAGCACTGGAGAGGCAGACAAGTCTTTTAACAATATCAAGTTCCTCTGCTTTATATTGTTTAGCTTTTTGAGTTCCAGCTTTAACTAAGATTAATCTAATATTATATTTTAACAGCTCCCAATTAGAACTAAAATTATCCTCGGCTTGAGCTTTAAGAAAAAAATGAATCCTAGATATCACAGACCGACACATTTCTGCATCCTCTAATAAAACAGAATGAAGTTTCCAGTATAAGTGATATGTTCTTAAAATAAGCAGATGGGTTATCAAAAGAGAGAATGATGGACTTATGATCAGACAATGGAGAAGGCAAGATTTCAGCCTTAGTAACATAATTGGATAAAGAGTCCAATATTAACCAAAAATCAATTCTAGACCTAAGTGAACCAGAACTGTTAGACCAAGTAAACTGTAAAGCATGAGGATGCCAAATGTCAATTAGGCCAAATCAGGAGATCAAACCACAAAGGCCTGATGAACTATTGGAAAGTCTAGGTGGTGATCTGTCCAAATTATTATTTATAGTTTGATTAAAGTCTCCACCCAAAAGAATAAACAAATTAGGATACTTAGATTTAAAATATTCTAAATGAATTTCTGTTGAATTAAATAACCTGAGGTTATTTTTCGTGGCATTAAATCCATAAATGTTACCCAGGACAAAAAAAGATAATTTAAAGTAACCAATAAAAAAAGAAAATGGCCTTCAGGATCAGATATTGTCTCTATTATTTTACCCCTAAACTTGTGCTTCAAAGTTAAAAATTTGAACCACATGAAGAAAATAACTCATCACCCCATTGTGATTTCCAAAACTTAAAATCACTAGAATTTGCATGTGACTCTTGTATAAAACAAAAATCAGTATTAAGTGATTTGGCGTATAAGAAGATAGCTTTGTGTTTAACATCACTACACAACCCTCTTGCATTAACTGAGCAAATAGAAAAATTTGGAAACACTGGACAATGTGACACCAAAACTGTAACAACAAGTGAGTCAGACCATGAGATCCTTAAAGATTAAAAGATAGGGGTCTTTTCAAGAAGAAAACTAATTACAAATTATTATTATTAACAATAATAATATTAATAATACGAAGAAGAATAATGATAACAAATAACACGTAAGCGTTGTGCAAGTGTACATAAGACTGTAAGCGTAAATTAAATTTGCATGCGCAAAAGTGTAAATCGCGTTTCAAGTGTAAGAAAAAATGATTTGCAACATTTTACTTTTACTCGTAAGTAATTCATGTATTGTGAAACTGCAGCTTCATGCTTTCACAAAATAAATACGATCATAAATAAAGATTCATAAATAAAGGCAAAATTAGTAACAGAAGGTGATTTATGGATGCTGAAGAGGTTAGAAGCACTAAATGCCATTAGTCTGAGTCAACATCTGACGCCTCATCTGACTGTGATCTCATGTTTAGACGTTTTAGCCTACACTGAAAAAAAAAACTTGTTGGATTTACATTAAAAAAATATGTACATCAGTTGCACATATTAAAGTTATGTTTACTCAACATGATTTATACATGTTAAATGAATGTGATTTTTATATACAGTAGTCAACATTTGAAGTGGATCAAAACAATTCTTAAAATCTGTCCTAAGACAAAAACGAGTATTGTTTTAGTTTTAGGACAACTTTGATTAAAGGTTTTGATCCACTTCAAATGTTGACTACTGTATACTAGCTACATAATTTACATATGTTAAATGAACATGATACATATATATTCAAGCTACATGATTTAAATGTTAAATGAACATGATTTATATATGTTCAAGCTACATAATTTATGTATGTTTAATGAACATGATCCATACATGTTAAGGTTACATAATTATGTTTTTCATATATGCAGTGGTGTTTCAAAACTAAATTTCTATAATACTAAATTTCTAAATTTGTATAATATCATAGGCTGACTTTCCTCAATAAATATAATTTGTACATTTACTTGTCTTAGCTACAACATTAACAACATTACTACTGTACAGTTTAAAAAGTGATAAGACAAGAAAAAAAAATTCATGAATTAAATCACTATATTTTTAACAGTACAATTAATTTTTCACAGAGTATGGGATACAAAAATAAAGCTTTCGCAGTGTGAAGTTAAAAACAACATAAATTCCATGAACAAGTGACTATGAACAATAACAACATATACACTGTCATTAAGTACAAGATGAGACACCGTCAAACAGGTGTAGTGGAAAAAAAATGAACAGTGATGAAGAGCATGAAGTAGTCCAAAGCATCCCTTGGTGATTTTGTTTTTCACTTTTAAAAGCAGTTAGACAAGTCAAATCACTGTATAACTTTAACAGTACAATTCATTTTTCAGAGTATGGCATGGATGACTATGAACTAAAACATTTCCTGTCATTAGACCACATCAGACACAGTAAAATGCAACAAAACAAACATTAATTAAAAGTCAATTCACCATCAAACAGGTGTAGTGGAAATAGATGAACAGTAATGGGTAACGAGTAGGCTAAAGCTTTAGCAGTATAGCAAGTCAAAACTATTATTTTTAACAGAACATTTTTTTTTTTTTTTACAGAGTATGGGCTACAAAAAAGAAGCTTTCTCTGTGTGAAGTTAATAGCATAAATTCAATGAATGAATAATCATGAACAACAACATATCTTCTGTCATTAAGTAAAAGATGAGACACCATCAAACAAATGTAGTGGAAAAGGTGAACTGTAAAGAAGAGCATGAAGTAGTCCAAAGCTTCCCTCGACTATTTAGTTTTCAGTTTTAAAAGCAGTTAAGACGAGTCAAATCACTGTATGTTTAGGTCCAAGAATTTTCAGTTCTGGGTGGAGGTCCCTCCATCAAATTTGATGACAAAAAGCATCCAAACCACAAAACAAACGTGGCCAACCTACATTATTAAATGGTTTACACTGTATATGTGATATAGGGTCTCTCTGTGAGTGTGTAAAATGAAAAAGAAACAATGGTCCTTCTTCCAAGAGGCATGAAACTACCTTGCGTCTCTGTCTGTGGAAACACCTCACTCATAGAGTCTGTTTCTGAGAACTTGAGCTTTCTTTGATAGTGCGCAGCCTTCCAGCTCCATGACTATCTTCTGCAGTACCTCAAAGGTATGTTTCATTTCAGGTGGGTAGTTGAGATTTAGAGCATACATCAGCCCAAAAAGCATCGCCATGGCTAAAGCAAAGTTGTCCAAGCCTTGTAGGACTTTCTGGCCTTCAAGGACAATCCAGAAGTCCTCAGATCTGTCCTGAGATTTGAGAATGTAGATTCCCACTGTGGTCTCTTCAGTGGAGGTGAAGGCATCAGCAGCAGCCTGCAGAATGCACAGACAAAATTAGATTCAACAGAACACTGGGCACAGCTCTGGGAATATTATAACAAATGTGATTTCAATAATTTAATAATTAAAAATCACTTCATAATGAAAAATATAAAATTCTATATAATGAGAACCAGACAAGTCAAGAACAGTCCAAAAAAGACAGATGACTGATTACAGATTGCTGTTAGACCTAGTTCTAGGATTGTAAGTGTTAGTCCTACAATTTTAGAGCCAAGACATCCAATTGTGCAGTGATCGGTAACTTTATGGTATGCAGAGGATAATCATGGAATTGATTGCTTAGTTTGTAGCAACTAATTTAATAAAACGGGCTATGAAACAATGAGAAATGATTACCTCATAATGTCTATACACTAAAAATAAAAAAAGGTTCTTTAAGCATAGTAACAGTTCTATTTAGGTCTGAATGGTTCTGAAGAACTCTTCATATAATATATAATGATTCTTTGTGCTAGAGTTTAGGGTTCTTTTTTCCCCACCTTTCTTTCCCAAACCTCTAAAAGCCCCATCGTTACTGGCTTTCTGGAGCTCGGCCATCCAATTACACAGACTATCAACACACTCTCAACAGCCACAATCTGCTTTTGGAGAAACATCGTGGAATCAAATTTTATTAGCTGCAGTTCTCTGCGTCTCAATATACAGTACAATGCAACATACATTCACATAAGTGTTAACTCAGTGGTACAATTACAATCACATGACACTACACGTGCATGCTGTGCCAGGCATAAATTAAAAAAAAAATGCTGAAATAAATGCAGATATGCATAAATGAAGGAATAAATAAATTGTCAAAAACATCATTTTTAATTGTGCTGCACCATTTGTGTTATACTACATTTTAGTGTTGTCAAAAGACCCGGTACTTCGGTACTAAAAAAAATTAAATGTTACGGTACCAGGTTTTCTTAAGTACCGGTGGTACCGAGCACCCGGTCAACCCGGTTCTTGCTGCGCTATCCGAAAGGTGCGCACTGCGCAGTTGCGTCTTCTTCATAAAAGCACAGAGACACGGCGACCGGCGGTGCTGCTGATGATGCGGCTGCTCTTAATCCGCTTGTTGAAAAGAAAGGAGGAAGGAGCCACGTGTGGAAATATTTTGTATTTGCGGCTGATGACAAGGGCAACATCATAGATCATCAGAAACTCATTTGCAAACGGTGTAATCGAAGTTTTCTCTCAAAAGGAGGAAATACATCAAACTTAATAAAACACCTCAAAGACCGACACCCAGATTTGATGATGGAGTTCAAGAAGGTAAGTTTTAATTCAGTTTTTTCCAGAGGTGGATATTCCAGGGGTCAGAAAGTAAAAGTCCTGCCATATATTTGTTCCACCCATGAACTGATGAAATAATTTCACCAGAGGTGGAACCAAGTCCTTCTGTTCAAGTCACAAGCGAGTCTCAAATCAAATCCCAAGTCCTCAAAGAGTTAAAGGTAATTGATAATTAAGTGACTAATTAAATGATGATTGTGCATTAGTGATGAACACCTGCTGTTACTGAGAATTACAGAGGATCAGATGTTGATGTTTTATTGGTTAAAATGATGCTACCATCATGGAGATCAGTGTTTGCTTTAATTGGGCTCTTGACCCTTTTAGTAATTGAAAGTAAATTGCTTCTAAGCAATTGCAATATTGCATAACAACAAGTGTTTGCACATTATTATTATGATAGCAGAGACTAATTATGTTAGATCTTTCTATGCCAAAACTTATGTTGTGTTGTAAAATAGTGAGATCAAGACTGTATGTGATCTGATAGTTATCAGGCAGTGACCTGATTATATGGAAAGTAGCTTTATTTGTGTTCAGGTTAAGGTTTTGAAAAACCAATCCTGCGAAGCTTGGCATGGAATTATAGTGCGGTTGTGAGAATTCTTTTATACGTGGGGCATGTAAATATTTTTGCTTTTGTGCTGTTTAGACACACGCAGACATCAAGAACCAGCATATGAATCTCAACAATGGTGACAATCAACTAAATTCTTCATGCTGCAATGCATGCTGGGTAACACCATAGTAAAAACTCCCATCATGCACTACAGCATGAAGAATTATTGTCACCACTGTTGAGGATCGTATGATAAGTGTTCAGGTCTAAAAGCCTGAGCTGTTGCAAATTTCCCCCCAATATTTAAGCTTTACAGTGGCATTTCCTAATTCAGCTTTTTATCCAGTTGTTTGATAATTTGTGTCAATCTACAAACCAAAGAATAGCCATTACATGATGTTCACTCAAATGATGTAAAAGCAAAACATGTTATCTAACATGTTATCTCTCCTACCATAATAATAATGTGCAAACACTTGTTGTGATACAATATTGCAATTGCTTAGAAGCAATTTACTTTGAACTACTAAAAGGGTCAAGAGCTCAACTAAAGCAAACACTGATCTCCATGATGGTAGCATCATTTTAACCAATAAAACATCAACATCTGATCCTCTGTAATTCTCAGTAACAGCAGGTGTTCATCACTAATGCACAATCATCATTTAATTAGTCACTTAATTATCAATTACCTTTAACTCTTTGAGGACTTGGGATTTGATTTGAGACTCGCTTGTGACTTGAACAGAAGGATTTGGTTCCACCTCTGGTGAAATTATTTCATTAGTTCATGGGTGGAACAAATATATGGCAGGACTTTTACTTTCTGACCCCTGGAATATCCACCTCTGGTTTTTTCGGAGTTTTTGTAATTAAAATTATACCCTAAATACACATCGCCATTTGCTTAGTTAATCGTTAGCATAAGCGCGGCTAATGCTAACGCGAGTATTAGAATGAACTTTTTTAATTAAGTGTTTAATGCTCCTATAGCGTTTATTAATAATAATTATAATAATAATAATAATAAAACAGGACATGATAGTGTCCATACATTTTGAAATGAAGAAGAATAATTGCTATGTAATACTTGTTTATTAAGTCATGTTAAATGGAATCTTTTTGTAAAGTGTTTTTAATACTACAGTTTCCGCCTGTGTAACATTGATATCATACACTCAATATAAGTAATCTTATCTTAATTTATTATAAAAGCTGAGGTTTGTTATTTACTGAAAAGTTATATATAAGGTTTTATTTAGCTGGTGTCAATCTAATTTAGTCAGACTCAGCCAATTGTTTTACTGAAGTATATTATATTCAGGGTTTCTGCAGGGCTTAGCCAGTCAAATTTATGACTTTTTATGACCTTTTTATGACCATTATGATTTAAATTTATGACCTACATGTGCCACAGTGTGGCACTGGATGCAAGACAAAGGGAATCCCGTGCTGTACTTGGACCGGGTAACGTTAACGTTACTGTCGGAGCCGAACAAAACTGACTGATCGCCTGCACCCGCTGCAGACCTTTTACAGCAGTTTTATGCTTTTCTGACTTGGCATGCAACTTTAAGGATTGTATGCCTAAACTAGCCAGCTCCAATGCCTTCTTACACAGTGTGCAATAGGCTTGATGCCGATTGTTTACGACGGGCTTAAGCCAAAAACTAAAAGCACCGTCTTGGAGCCATAGCTCGTTAAATGTACACTTTCCCATTTTTTTATATAATTAAACTAAACAGTTAACATTAAACTAAGCAACGACTTACAGTGACGAGCTGAGGAGACGAACAGTAGGCGACGTTTGAGAGTTGGAAATTTTTTATTTTTTTATTTTTTTCATTCCCACAAGTCTGTTTGCTGTACTGCCACGTGACATGGACCTTGTAGTTCTGGAACGCTGTGTTACCACACAGATTCCTCAGAAGGAACTACAAGCGGCGAAACGAATGAATGCCGCCGCCAGCAGTGGGAAGGCGACGGTTGAACCAATGAATGAAAAATCATATCAATTTAAGACGTGGCTAAATGTAATTTATGACCTAGCTAAATGTAATTTAGGACCTTATATGGAAAATCTGGATGTTTTTATGACTTTTTATGATCTAAATCCTTATTATTAAATTTATTACTTTTTATGACTCCGCGGAAACCCTGTATATTTTCCTTTAACAGCTGCAGGCTGAAGAAGACCACAAACCTCCAAAGCAAACTCCTAAGCAGACAACGGTTCCAGATGCTTTTCAGCAGCAGAAGTACGACAAAAACTCACCTGAGGCGAGAAAACTGAACAGAGCTGTTGCTGAATTCACATGTATGGATCAAGTGCCAGTTTATACAGTGAAAAATGGGGATTCTAGCAAATGCTTCAACCCAAAATACCAGCTTCTAAGCCAAAACTTTGTTTTATTTTTGTTTGTTGTTAATAAAAATAGTGTGTTGTTCAATTCATGTTTTGTGTTTTGATTTGGTACCGAAATTGGTACTGAGAACCGTGGATTTTCACTGGTATTGGTACCGAATACTGAAATTTTGGTACCGTGACAACACTACTACATTTATTTCTACATTTATGTAGTTTCTGTTTTTCTGTGTCCGTATGTTAATAATGTAGGCGGTCCTAACCTCTCTCAACGCAGGATTGGTTAAACAGGATCGCCATTTACGGCTGTACTACTGTGGATATTACTAGTTGCATTTAATAGCAAAAGATATAGATCTTGCACCTTCTGTTTCATTTGGAACGAGTAGTCGATGATTTAGTTCAGCTCAGGTTGATATGGATTTAGACCTTGATCTAACAGTTACGGTTTAACTGGTGGTCATATCATCTGGTGAACGACCACATCAGATTTACCGATTCTGAAAGCAAAACTGACGTGATATTAAGCTTTCCAATATAGGCAAACTTGCTCATTACATGATTTTGGTATTCTTGTAAAGATTACAAATTATCGGTATGATCGCCTGTAGCAGCTGAAGTACGGAAAATAAACAAAAAAGTCTGTTTGGCACAGGTTTTGAACACACGCTATGATAGCTGCACTGTGAAATGCCAGTAATGAACGCACTGACCTATCGAACCGCACAGATTCAGGATTGAAGTCAGGATTTTACTCTCGGCATCATATTATGCAGCTGGCTGAATCAAGGAAATGTGCCCGGATTAACTTGTGACCTGTGTTTACCCGTTATGAAAATCAACCATGGTGTCATTAGGGTAAAATATATTTTACATTTTACAGTTTGTGATGTTAACCTACATTTAATGGAGTCTCAGACAATGGTAAATTTAAGGCTATTATAGTTTTACTACAAGCACTATCGCTAACCATTTACTACAGTACATTTTTTTTCAGAAACTAGCTGATGTCTCATTTGATTCATTTAACAACTTAACGTTATTTCCACATTGTTTCCGTTGTTGCTTTGTAAACTTGTGCTTTGCATTCACGGGTGATCATACCAATAATTTGTAATCTTTACATGAATACCAAATTCATTTACACTGCCACATTCACTAGAGAGGGAGACAAAAAAAAAAATCATAGAGGAATATTTAAAGTAAAAAAAAAAAAAATAATAATAATAACAACAATATAATATAGTGATCAAATATAATTGCAGTAAAGACAGAAATACTTACCACTACTATTGTGCCTTTGCAAATCAAATTGCACATGAATAGATGAGCATCAGATATCTGTAAAATATTAAATAAAATGCATTAGTTTTAAAGCAATAACATTTCCCAGAGGTAGTTAAGGCTCCCTAGAATTAAGCATATGTCCTTCTTAACTTTAAAATTAAACTGATAAAACCCTTTTAGTAACACTTCAGAATGTTTTCATTAGTGAACAGTATTAGAATAGTGGATCAACTAACATGAACTAAAAACCTATAAAACATTTGTAACAGTATTTATGATTAAGCTAAAAAAAAAAAGTAATTGTTTGTTAGTTCAAAGTACATTAACGTTTACAAATACAACTTTTGATTGACTGGAGGTAATAAAAGAAATGTCACGGAGGCAAGACAAGAAGGGGTCGATCGAGAATAGGTCCCTGTGTAGCGTGACGGAGAACTCAAACGCGGATACACACGAGTGAGCAGGTTAGCCACGCAGTTTATCTGAGAACGCTCCAGCAAAGGAGTAGAGATTTCCACCAGGAAACCCGCGTTCTCATACACACACAGAGAGGTATATAAATGTTCCACCAAGCGGTACTCACGTGAGTTGGAGTTGGAGAGATGAGGCGACCTACAAAGACGTTCACACATGAACTCAATGTCCGGTGCCGACTGAACCTTACTTCCTGTTTATATACCCGCGGAGATTACTTCCGGGACCTCGTGACCTCACGTGATTCGGTGCGTGTGACAGTACCCCCCCCTCCAGGGCCGGCACCAGACGGACCCGGAGCGGAGGATACCCGACGACGGTAGTCCTGGATGAGAGCTGGATCCAGAATGAACCATTCGGGAACCCATGACCGCTCCTCCGGACCGTAGCCCTCCCAGTCTACGAGGTACTGGGTGCCCCGGCCACGGGGTCGCGAGTCAAGGATTCTCCGAACGGTATAAGCAGGACCACCGTCCACAATCCGGGGTGGGAGCGGGAGCCTGAGGAGACAGAGGAGAGAAGAAAACAGGTTTTAGTTGGGATTGATGGAATATGGGATGGACCCGGAGGGAGGCAGGCAGCTGGAGCCGAAAGGTGACAGGGTTCAGACGATGGGTGATCTTGAAAGGGCCGATGTACCGGGGAGTGAGTTTTCTTGAGTCAGTCTTGAGGTTGATGTTCTTGGTGGATAGATAAACCCTGTCACCCACATGGAACAATCGTCCCGGAGGGTGTCGGCGGCGGTGCTGCACGACGTAGCGTCGGTTGGCCTTTTGAATGGCAGCACGAGCGTGGTTCCAAAGCCGCCGACACCGGCGGACCAACTGTTGGGCAGACGGAACTTCAACCTCCGGCTCCTGATGTTCGAATATGGGAGGTTGAAATCCGTAGCATACCTCGAATGGGCTTAGGCCGGTGGCGGTGGAGGTGTGGAGGTTGTTGGAAAGTTCGGCCCAGACGAGGTAGCTAGCCCAGGAGCGCTGATGTTCACTGGCAAAGCATCGGAGAAAGCGCTCCAGTTGTTGGTTGGCCCGCTCCGTCTGGCCGTTGGTCTGCGGATGGAACCCTGATGATAGACTGGAGGTGGTGCCGACCAGACGGCAGAAGGCCTGCCAGAACTTGGCCGTGAACTGGGGCCCTCTGTCCGAGACGATGTCCTGGGGGAACCCATGCAGGCGGACTACATGTTCTAGAATTAACTCCGTGGTGGTTTTGGCAGAGTGGAGCCCGGAGAGAGCCACCAGGTGCACAGCCTTGGAGAAACGATCCACGATGGTGAGGATGGTGTTCTTTCCTAAGGACTCGGGAAGTCCAGAGACGAAGTCGACGGAGATGTGGGTCCAGGGGCGTTTGGGGATGGGGAGGGGCTGCAACTCCCCGGTGGAGGGCGCGTTGGGGTTTTTTGAGCGGGCACAGATGTTACAGGCCAGGACGTACTCCTGTACGTCCCTCCGCAGCGTCCTCCACCAGAACGCTCGACTGATGAAACTGATGGTTCTCTGGACTCCCTGATGTCCAGCCAACGCGGAGTCGTGTCCCCACTGGAGCACCTCCTGGCGCAGGTGGTTGGGAACGAAGAGGCGTCCAGCGGGTGTCTCAGGTGGAGGAGGTTCTTGGCTGTGACTCTGGCGAACTCTCTCTTCTAACCCCCACCGGATGGGAGCCAAGATGATCTGGGAGGGCAGGACAGGCGCGGGATCGGAGGTGATGGTGTCTTTCTGGTGTTGACGGGAGAGTGCATCGGCTTTGGTATTTTTGGATCCGGGACGGTAAGACAGGTGGAAGTCGAAGTGCTCGAAGAAGAGTGCCCACCGCGCCTGCCTGGGGTTGAGTTGTTTAGTCTGCTTGATGACGGTGAGGTTTTGGTGATCGGTCCAGACGGTGAATGGTTCACTGCCGCCCTGGAGCCAGTGACGCCATTCCTCCAGAGCCCACTTGATGGCCAACAGCTCACGGTCCCCCCCCCCGTAACGCTGCTGAGTGGAATTAAACTTTCTGGAGAAGAAGCTACATGGGTGTAACTTCTCGTCTGGACCGCGTTGCGAGAGGACGGCTCCTACGCCCACATCGGAGGCGTCCACCTCAACAACGAAGGCCTTGGTGGGATCGGGATGAGTGAGAATGGGAGCGGTGGTGAACTGGTGACAAAGTGTCCTGAATGCTTGAGTGGCCTCCGGGGTGAGATGGAATTCTCCGCGTGATGGTTTAGTAAGGGCAGTAAGAGGTGCTGCAGTTGAGCTGAAGCCCCGGATGAATCGCCGATAGAAATTGGCGAACCCCAGAAAACGTTGTAGCTGTTTGAGCGATGTGGGTAGGGGCCACGAACGCACAGCCTCCAGCTTCTGGGGATCCATGGCCACACCCTGAGCAGAGATGATGAAGCCCAGGAACGTGGTGGAGTGCTGGTGGAAAGCACATTTCTCCAGCTTGCAGTACAACTGGTGGGCCAGCAACCTCTGGAGGACTGCTCGGACATGCTGGGTATGCTCTTCTAAGGTCTTGGAGTAGATGAGGATGTCGTCCAGGTAAGCATAGCACCATCTACCCAGCATGTCCCGGAGAACGTCATTGATGAAGTGCTGGAAGGCAGCTGGACTGTTGCAAAGGCCGAAGGGCATGACGAGGGTCTCGTAGTGACCGGTGGGGGTTATGAAAGCCGTCTTCCACTCGTCGCCCTCCCTGATGCGTACCAGATTGTAAGCGCTCCGTAGATCCAACTTCGTAAAGAAGTGGGCACCAGAGAGGGCGTCCAGGGCGGTGTTGGTAAGAGGGAGTGGGTGACGGTTCTTCACGGTGATTTGGTTGAGCCCTCGGTAGTCAACGCACGGCCGGAGACCCCCGTCCTTCTTCTTTACAAAGAAAAACCCCGCGGCCGCCGGGGAGCTGGAGGGTCGGATGGTACCTGCGCGAAGACCCTCCACTACGTACTCCTCCATAGCGAGCTGTTCTTTGGCCGACAGGGAGTACAGGTGACCGCGGGGCGGTACCGCGCCCGGCACGAGATCGATAGCAAGGTCGTAGGGGCGATGAGGAGGCAGCCGGGCCGCGCTACGCCTGCTAAAGACCTCGACCAGGTCGCGGTACTGGACAGGGATAGCTTCGTGGTCGACGTCGAGGGCCCCGGGCTCCCCTGAACACGTCCCAACCTGGCCCGGAGACAGAGCTCCTGACAGGTCGCACCCCAGTGAATGATCCGACGTGACGTCCAGGAGATGAGAGGGTCGTGAGTGACGAGCCAGGGGTGACCGAGAATGATGGCTGGTGAGGGAATCTTTGTGACATAGAATTGGATGACTTCAGAGTAACTGTCGATGATGAGGGTGAGTTCTTGGGTGCGGTGAGTGATGGGGCTTAGAGTTAGGGGGCGACCGTCAATGGCAGTAACTTTCAAGGGTTGGGATAACGCCTCGATTACAATCCCCATTTGGGCAGCATAAGCCTGATCGATGAAGTTCCCAGCCGCACCCGAATCAACGAATGCGGTGGTCTCAATCCGTTGGTGGCCCATGAGGATTGATACCTGCAGCAGCAGCCGGGAAAAAACGGACTCAGGGTAGGTTTTCGCAGAATTGGGACCAGATGAGGACATCCCCCTCCTCACCTGGTCTGTCCGTTTCCCGGACGAAGAGGGCAGATAGCTCAATGGTGGTCCGGGGAGGCGCAATAGGCACACAGGCCCTCGCGGTAGCGTCTGGCCCTCTCTGCCGCTGACAGGGAGGTGCGTCCTATTTGCATGGGTTCCCCGGCTCCGGTTGAGTGGGCCTCTGAGGCGATCGGTGGAGGTGATGGAGACGCAGCGACAGCATGGGAGGTGGATGGTTCTGGAGTCCTGTGGTAGCCGGTAGATCCTGTAAGAGAGCGGAAAACAGTTTTAGTTGTATGATTCATCCGCTGATCCACCCGGAGGGCCAGCTGTATCATGCCCTCCAGGCTGTCAGGGAGCTCCCGCACAGCCAATTCGTCTCTAAGACGGGTGGAGAGTCCTTCGTAGTAGGCTGTGCGGAGAGCTGAGTTGGACCAGGTGGTTTGAAGTAGTGTACTTGCTGACGCTGCGACTCCCTTGCTTGAGGTGGTATAGCCGTGAGTCAACCTCCACCTCGCTCTCAGGATGCTGGAAGACGGTTCTGAGTTCGGAGGTAAATGCAGGGTAGGAGTGAGCAACATCTCCGTCGGCCTTCAGAACCGCCGTAGCCCACTCAGCTGCCTGCTCAGTGAGGAGTGAGGTGAGTAATGCAATCCTGCTGCGATCAGAGGGGTAACGGGAAGGCTGAAACTCAAAAATCAAATTTAGATTAGTGAGGAAGACATCGCATCTGGTTCCGGACCCATCCCACTTGTCCGGAAGCGATATTTTGGGATGACTGACGGGGGGGTTTTGGCGGACCGGTTCGGCGGGAGGAACCGTAGCAGCGGCCAGGTCGTCGTGATCCGCCTGCAGGGCGGTGAGATCCGAACGGAGAGTCTCGCACTCCGCCCGAAGACCCGCGGTCTCGGCGCGCAGCGCGGTGATCTCCGTCCGGAAATGCACCAACTCCTGCCGCAGATTCATAATCTCCACGGCCTGCTGCCGGATCACTCCCACCAGCTGCTCCAAATCCGCCGGGACCATCTCGGGACCGGACATTCTGTCACGGAGGCAAGACAAGAAGGGGTCGATCGAGAATAGGTCCCTGTGTAGCGTGACGGAGAACTCAAACGCGGATACACACGAGTGAGCAGGTTAGCCACGCAGTTTATCTGAGAACGCTCCAGCAAAGAAGTAGAGATTTCCACCAGGAAACCCGCGTTCTCATACACACACAGAGAGGTATATAAATGTTCCGCCAAGCGGTACTCACGTGAGTTGGAGTTGGAGAGATGAGGTGACCTACAAAGACGTTCACACATGAACTCAATGTCCGGTGCCGACTGAACCTTACTTCCTGTTTATATACCCGCGGAGATTACTTCCGGGACCTCGTGACCTCACGTGATTCGGTGCGTGTGACAAGAAATGACATTCAAAATTAGCCAGTTACCATGTATTTCAAAAGTAAAATGACTGTAAAGCAAGACAGTGCACTAATAACACTATGAATGAAAAAAAGGCAGAATATGTCCGCCTTCTAAATAAAAAAGGCCAATTGACTTGAAGCTTAGCGCAATTTCAGCATAAGACACCACATCTTTATTGTGTTAAGATTTAAAATGTGCTATTAAAATTGAAGTGTGGCAAGCATTTTGTGAGATTTAAACGATCTGTAACATACCCTCTCCCAACTCAAATAAGTCACTCCCTGACAGGATTCGTTGCAATTAAGGCCTGCGACTGAAATGACTTAAAGTTACTTTGAAAGAGAATTTGCAGTCGCCACCTGCTGGCGTACTTATGTAAAATGAAGAAATGGTCACTGAACAAATCTAAAATCATTTTGGTGAACGAACTGATATTGAACGAATCTCTTGAAAGAATCGAAATTTCCATCACTACTCGTCGTCAGCTCGTTAGTAGAAACTTTCAGCCCTGAAAGCATCTTGTGAGATTTAAAGGATCTGTAAGGTACCCGCCCCCCCACCTCAAATACGTTGGCGCCACCAGTCACTCCCTGACAGCATTTCCCCATT
>VONZ01002038.1:0-74457 GCA_012976165.1 Labeo catla | reverse complement strand
AAACATGCTAGCAACTTTGCTAATCATGTTAGAAACATGCTAGTGACATGCTAGTCATGCTAAAAAACATGCTAGCGACATGTTAGTCATGCTAGAAACATGCTAGCAACTTTGCTAATCATGCTAGAAACATGCTAGCGACATGCTAGTCATGCTAGAAACATGCTAGCAGCTTTGCTAATCATTCTAAAAACATGCTAAAAACATGCTAGTGACATGCTAAACATGCTAGCAACATGCTAGTCATGCTAGAAACATGCTACAGCGGGACATAATCATGCTGAAACATGCTAGGTAACTTGCTAATCATGCTAGTAACATGCTAGTAACTTGCTAATCATGCTAGAAACATGCTAGTAACATGCTAATCATGCTAGTAACATGTTAGTAAACTTGTTAATCATGTTAACAACATGCTAGTAACTTGCTAATCATGCTAGTAACATGCTACTAATGTGCAAATAACATGCTCGCAACATGCTAGTAACTTGTTAATCGTGTTAAAAAATGCTAACAACATGTTAGCAACTTGCTAATAATGTTAGAATCATACTAACAACATGGTAATTATCTATCTATCTATCTGACTGAATTTAAACTTTAAAACGTCAAACTATTTCAATCTGAAAACCATCCGAACTTAAAACTTTTTAAAACTTCTTAAACTTTTTAAACTTTTTAAACTTTTTAAACTTTTCAAACTTTCTGGTCCGGCTTTCTCAAGCCAACTTAAAGTTTGTCTTGACGAACTTTTTTATCTAGTTCTTCTTCTTCTTCTTCTTCTTCTGAGACCCTTTTTAAAAACATATCTCCTCCTAGAGCTTTTAAGCTACAGCCACCAAACTTGGCCCAGACCTGCAGACTGGTCTGACTCGGGTTGCTATATCTTTTCTAACTGATCCGGCTTACGGTTTTCGTAAACCAGACCGTCAAAACCACCAAAAAATCCCATAGACTTACATTGACGGAATGTTCAGATAAGCCAGCTCCAACTGTCAAAATTCAAATCTAAACTCCAAGAATCCTTTGAGACTAATGCTGCGTCCGAAATCGCATACTGCTTAAGTAGGTACTACATTTAAATATGAACGTACTACCCGACCGTTAAAAAGTATGTTCTATATAGTATGAATGTGGGTAGTATGAATGGAATTCGGACGTACTACATCCGCCATATTGATGTTGTCACGTGTCATGCGTCGTCACAACAGCGCAAAAATTTAAAGAGACTGCTCCACTGCACAAACACCGGCACCGGCAATGATCGGCGTTTTAACATTGATTGGACAGACAGCTCAGAGAAGGCGTCGGTCAGCTGCTCGCAGATCATGCCTTCGTAGACAGCTTCTAGATTATTTATCAAATAATGTTTCGATTTACAATGTTTAAACTTTCAATAAGTCATCTGTTTATTTAGATTGTGTTAAACAAGTGTAATTTAATCACAATAAACAACGTTTTTTTCCTGAGGTACTTACACTTGAAATGAGCCGTGTCTCCACTTTCCGCCATTTTTCGAATATGATGCCTCCTCTCCCGGAGCCTCATGGGATAGGAAAGTGTCCATGGTATGCGTACTACAGAATTCGGGCGGAAGCAGTAGGTCATCCGGGTACTTCTCGCCTACTGAATTTCGAATACTATGAATTCGGACATACTACTCGCCTCGCATACTGTTTTTCGCGTACTATATAGTAGGGAAGTATGCGATTTCGGATGCAGAATAAATGAAGCTTCACTTCTATATACTATTACTAATCCATTTAGACTCATTCAAACTCATCTAATATTTCTATTCCATTTAAATCATGTTAGCAGTATGCCAATCATGCTAATTATGCCAGCAACATGCTAGTAACATGTTAAGTATGCTAGAATCATGCTTATAACTTGATAATGATGCTAGAAACATGCTAGTAACGTTAATTGTGTTAGTAACTTGCTAATCATGCTAGAATCATGCTAGTATCTTGCTAATCATGCTAGAATTATGCTAGTAACATGCTAATCATCCTAGAAACATGCTAGTAACTTGCTAACCATGTTAGAATCATGCTAGTAACATGCTAATCATGCTAGAAACATAACAACATGCTAATCATGCTAGCAACTTGCTAATCATGCTAGAATCAGGCTAGTAACATGCTTATCATATTAGAAACATGCTAGTAACATGCTAGTAACATGTTAAACATGCTAACAACATGCTAATAACTTGCTAATCATGGTAATTATATGATAGTAACACCATAGCAATCACCCTGAGTACCCTAGCAACCGCCACCCCAGGTACCCTAGCAACCGCCTAGCAACACCTTAGTAAACCATCTTACCCCTAGCAACCGCCTAGCAACACCTTAGCAACCTCCGGTACCCCAGCAAATCAGATAAAAACACCTCTAGAACACCCTACCCTTGACAACACCTTAGCAACCACCCCAGGTAGATATAGAACCACCTAGTAAACTTAAATAGCAAAACCACCTGGGAAAACTCTAGCAACACCTTAGAACCAGTCTGAGTAATTCTAACAACCCGCCTCTGGATACCCTAGCAACCGATTAGCAACACCCTAGTAAACCGACTTAGCAACCTTAGTAACCGCCTAGCAACACCTTAGCAACCAGCCTTGAGTACCCTAGCAACCGCCTATAAACACCCTGGCAACCTTTAGCTACCTTAAGCAACCACCCGGGTACCCTAGCAACCACATAGTAACACTCTAGAACCACCCTGAGTACCCTAGCAACTGCCTAGCAACACCTTAGCAACCTCCCTAGCAACCACCCTGGATACCCAAGCAACCACATAGCAACACCCTAGCAACCACCATGAGTAACCTAGCAACCACACAGCAACACCATATCTATCTGTTTTTCTAATAGACTGTATTGCCTTCAAAATATTCAGACTTTAATCTTTCAAACTATTTTAAACTGAAAACTATTTTAAACTGAAAACAGTCAAACTTACCTTAAAACTTTTAAAACTTTCTGGCTAGGGTTTTTCAAGCCAACTTAAAGTTTGTCTACGAACTTTACTCTAGTAAATCTAGTTAAATCTGTAATTAATTTCTGTGATTACATTTATAATTACACTGTTGACCCGTCTCTTACACCTTAACCCACCCTTAAACCTACCCATGCCACCAAACCTGTCTCTAACCTTACCTGTATCCCACCTGTACTTCTGTACTATTTTTTTGATGTAAGTACATAGCAGACCCAAACTAAGGCTGCAGCTGCCATCAACCCTAGCACCCTGAAAAGATTTCAGAAGGACAGCCCTTTCCTGCTTGAACATGGTCAGAGCATTAACCATGGTCTGCACCTGTGCCTGAGACAGACATGCAATCATCAATCTAAAATCATTCCCAGGAATGCAATGGACTGAGATAATCACGAAGCGGCATCTCGAGTTGCTGGCGTTTTTTCTGGTCCTGAAAAACTTCGTGCCAGCTTTAAAAGGGTACCATGTCCTGGTCCGGTCGGACAACACGACGGTGGTAACCTACATCAATCACCAAGGCGGGCTCAGGTCTCATTCCCTTTACAGGATTGCTCGATGCCTCCTATTTTGGGCACAGAACGAACTCCTCTCAATAAGAGCAGTTCATGTGTCGGGCAGGAAAATGGAGGCTACATCCTCATGCAGTTCAGAAAATCTGGTCTATCTTTGGGAGGGCAGAGGGGGACCTCTTCGCTTCAGAAGATAACTTTTATCTTTTATCTTTTATCGAAGCTGGCCAATTGATCAGCAGACATAATCTAATTGTTAAGTTTTTGAAGGGCGCCCAGAGATTGAATCCTCCTCGTCCTCAGACGGTGCCGGTCTAGGACTTGTCTGGGACTGTAAGGTCGTCCTCAAGCCTAAACATGGTTATGTCCCTAAGGTGCTAACTCTGTTTATAGCCCAGACTGTTAGCACTCCCCGTTGCAGGCAGTGAACAGGGTCCTAATATTCTCTGCCTTGTAGGGCTTTGAGAGTTTACTTAGGGTGCTTTCACATCTGTGGTTCGGTTCATTTGGTCCGGACCAAGGGCAACAAATGATACATTGTAGCATTTTTCTCCCGTTTTGGGTCCTTTTCACACCACACTGATTGCTCTGGTCCGAACCAGTTGAAACGAACCAAAATGCAGTCATGTGACAAGATCCACATCACTCGTTGGCCAGATGTGTCATTGAACGTATTTCCTAAACTGCTTTTCGATTGGTCAGAATTAACGTGCGGGAAAATTCCAATGGAACTCCCGGAAGTAAACAAAGAGAGGAGAAAAAAGCCGGCAGACAACACGCCGCTTTTTAGTATGGAGAGACGACTGTGCTGGCTGATTGTATCCCTGTAATTTCTATGATTGTAATTTCTATGAGGCTCCGCACCTTCTCACAACTCCATCTCAGCTTGTCCGCGAGCTGCCATGGGGCTATGTTGCTAAAGCGCTAACTGTCAACAAATACTTGTCCTCATCACATAATGCACAGCGCAGCTGATTACGGCAGCTGGATTAGTCCAAAAAGGTGCAGTACTTTTTGCAGTTGGGTCTGTTCGAGTTCAGATCATGTTCTCACCACAAACGAACTGCTCCAGAGTTCGTTTGAAAGCGTACCGAGACCACCTCTTCAAGGAGGTCTCGGTACGCTTTTTTGGTCCGCTTTTGGTGCGCACTCGAGTGCGATTGCTACATTCACACCTGCCCAAATGAACCGCACCAAGAGGGAAAACGAACTCTAGTGCGATTCAGCCGAACTAAATGAGGCAGGTGTGAAAGCACCCTTAGAGCACTCCAGCCTGTTCAGACAGTCGGAGCAGCTTTTTGTTGGCTTGGGAGGCTGTCCTGAAGGGCTGCCGGTTACAAAGCAAAGGCTTTCTCGTTGGAAAGCCTTGCACGGCAGGATTGGCCCTGAATAGTGTGGCAGCTAAACAGTTAATAAGATTATGCAATATGAGATCGCTGGGCCGTTCTGTAACTCCCCAGCTGGACCTCACCGGACAATGGGAACTTTTTAGTTACACCCAATGTCACTATCCCCTCCTACCCTGCGAATTTCAAACCCCAGGACACTCATTGCTTAAAACAAAGTGATGGAGTAAAACCTTTCCCCTGCACTGCACTGGGATGGCTTGCGGGAGAGCCTACAAAATGTTTAATTTTGAAAGTTTTATTTTGAAATGTAAGTCAATAACAATTGGCTAAAGCCAGAGCCAATGGTGAAAGTCTTTGCATGATGAGACCCCGCTCCATTTTGGAGGTTCTGCCCACTTGTGGAGTTCACGCCCCATTTTGGAGATCTCTAGTCTGCAGTTATACCTACTTGCTAAATTGAGCTTTTTTACATCTTTTTGTGTTTGCATGTTTAAACTGGCCATTTGTATTTGTTCATTTAGGCACAGAAGAATGCGAGGGAGAGATCGGTTTGGTGTTCACGCGTACTGAGATGTGGCTTTCTACGCCACCAAATATGGTGCGCGAGTACTTTTTCTGTGTCTTGTGTTTGAATGCTTTAAACTCTTTTGAATGTTTGAAGAATCTTATGAAGACTGGCAAGGTTTAAAAACACGTGCAAATGATAAGCTTTCGTAATGACGCAGCAGTGGCCCATAAACTGTCCTGAGCATCTTTCTAGGCTGTTGATTGAAATCGCTTTGTAGTACTGTAACCACAGCACTTTCTACATGTTGCTCAATACAGTATAACTGCAGTACAGTGTAGTACGATGAACCTCATTGCCATTAAAATGAAATTACTGAAACTAATCACATGAGCTTAAAATAAAAAAAATAAATGCTCATTAAAAACCAATCAGTCAATCAATCAGACAGACTTAAAAGTTATTGCATCTGAAATCTTTACATTTTCAGTGTATCACTGAACTGCAGTTATATTGTATCTATACTTCATTATACTGCAAATTTACAGTTGTACTTCATTGTACTGCAGCTATACTACTTTGTACTGCAGTTTATTACTATTACTATTTTTGTAAGGGTCAGAATACAATGCTCCATGTAAATGCACCTAATGTTAATAAATCGCCATCCGAATCCATGAGTTTCATCACTGAGATGCCATTTACATTTATTTTTACAGACATCCGAGAAACAATTACCATCAATTACCATCAAATTGGAATAATTTCAAATATCGAGAAACAATTACCATCAATTACCATCAAATTGGAATAATTTCAAATATGAACATATATTTCCAGTCCATACAAACGTGTATGTATGCATAATCAGTTGTTGCACATAAATGTCATGCACATGTGTATCCACCCTAAAAACTGTCAAGACATGTTTGTATTATATTAGTAAATATAAAAAATAGACATGCATTTAAAAAAAATTACAAAACCATATGTACGTTTTTTGTACAGCTATGTTGTTTTAAAGAAATTGCATGTATACATAAAATCTATATTGTTGACATATGGTTGCTACATATAAAAAAATTCGACTGATTTATATGGCAATATGTCAGATATACTATTGTAGAACTGAGAGAGAGAGAGAGAGAGAGAGAGAGAGAGAGAGAGAGAATGGAATCTTGCAGCGAATCTATTTAATTTTCATTTCCTTTTTAACGTCACGCAACTCTCACGCAGGGACTTCTCAGGAGGGCGTGAACACATAAATCATCTTCTTTGAGTTTTTTTGCGCGCAGCTCTCTCTATCTTCCTCAGCGACAAGGTATGCAACGGGTTAAAGAGCGGGGCTTCAGAGTCCTCCTCTCATGTTAGCCACGATGAACAAATGAACTCTTGGGGAATGAAATTTAAATTCCATAAAGGAGAAAAAGTTCTCTGTTTTGAACCTGACCCATCCAAGGCCAAGGTGCTCTACGATGCAAAGGTAAATATACAGTAAGATTATGTTGCTACACAAATGTCTTTTAACGCGTTGTTTGGTGTGTTACAGACAGTACAGGTTGCTTTCACGCATGTATATGGATATTCATTTCTTCTCGCATTTCCTCAAATACTATTTTTCGGCGCAGTCAAGAAACCGGTCTGGTGGATTGCTTTTACAATTCTTAAGGATCATCCATATGATCAACTTTAATAACATGTACATACATGAAATCGATCATGGTGTGCGATGTATGGATTTTCATTAAAAGTCAGTGTGCGGCTGAGAAACAGGAAAAGTTAGAACATGTTAGCGCGCTGAAGTAGCTAGCGCTGCATCCGCCCTATCCGAGGCCTCTCCATCCTCTTCAACATGCCCGAATCAAGCAAAACATTTATGTAAAATGGATCACATGGGACCTGCAACACCATGAATACTATTAGTGCGTAAATATATTGTGTGCTGTTAAAGGTATGTTATTAAATTTGTAGTAAATGCATAAGGAGAAAGACCCTCAACACGTATCTCACTGGGCTTATAAGTTTCGCTTCAAATTGTGCGTGTTTAACAAATCTTTTAGAGGAGAATAACATAAATAAATTTCCTACATCAGAGTTACACTAGTAAACCTAAAATAAAATAACATGCACACAAGTGAACCGAGCTAACTTGGCTACACGTTATGACCTCATCATTATGCGCAGCACAGGCTGCTGGGGTTGCAAGCTAGGGGGAAGGGCAGAGGATAAATCCTTGCTAGCCGGTAAATGTAAGATAATTTTTTTTTGGAACCCACATATTCTCTCGTGGGGAATCTTAAATTTGTGTACATTTGCGTTTTGTATTTTAGGTTGTTGACATCGCAGCAGTAAAAGATGACAAGGGAAAAAGAGTCCCAAAGTATCTGATTCATTTCAATGGTTGGAACAGAAGGTAAGATGAGGCCGCATTGTATGTTATAATATTATTGTGTAACTGTTTGACATTTTAGCTGTACAGCGATTTTATTTGTTTTATATCGCTAAGCTAAATGAAATAAAATTGCTAAACAAAGCCATGCCTAATGCGTTTACTTGAGTGTTGTTCCTGCTGCGGATTCGTACTGAAGCGTTATTTTGCTGTTTTTCAGTTGGGATCGCTGGGCTGCAGAGGATCATGTGCTCAGAGATTCTGAAAATAATCGCAAATTACAACGTAAACTGGCACGCAAAGCTTTGGCTCGCATGTGAGTCTCAATAAGATGCTGCTTGTTCGCATTGTTAAGTCGTGTAAGATGTTTTTGGCTGCTAATGGTAATTTAAATACATATGGTTGTTCAAGATTTGTTTAAGAATAATAATAACAACAACAAAGAAAATCTTAAGGTACCATGCATTGTGCATTGGAGATCTTTAAAGACCCCATATGAAAAACAGATAAATACATGAAAAGTTGCTTTAATGGGTTAGTTCATTAAAAAATATAAATTGTCATAACTTACCCAGTGATGTTGGTCCAAACCCATGAGACTTTTGTTCATCTTCACCACACAGAGATTTTCTGTATTCTCTCATAATTTTTATCCCTCCATTGAAAATCAGTGCATCCAAAAATTTTAAAAGACTTTGTAAAATTAATTCTCATGAATCAAGGCTTTTAATTCAAGTCTTTTTAAAAAAAAAAAAAAAAAAAAGACAAACGTTTGTTTTCAGTAGATATCCAGATTTAAAATCTATATTCCTCTTCTGGTGAAATAATTCCAGGCAAAGTCAAATACTTCCAGGAACAAAAATGTCCCCTTCCCCACACAATTAGTGGCTGTATCAGTATGAAAAAAGGAAAGTGTTTGCTGCTTGTTTATGCAAACTAACATTTACCTACAAGTTCATTATATTGTGACTTTTGGAGGCCAGTTAGATGCTGGCAATTCAGTACATCGTAATGTATTTATTTTATTTTTTTTTTTTTTGTGCAGGAGGAAAAAGGGATGGAAGAAGCGACGTTGTCGTCTACCAGGTGTTAACCCAATCTTGAAGTCCCTCACTGAAGAGGAAAAGGAGAAGAGTGATGATGCTTGTGAGTATTTGAGGTCTATTAGTGTGAGAACCCGACATATATGCAAAAAAGACTTTGATAAATGTGAATGCTAATCAAACTATAGACAAATCTGTTTTCACCCTGCTCACCCTTTCATGTTTTTGTCAGCTTTGATCTCGCAATCTGATGATAGTAACAAAGACATTTCAGACCAGGAGTCCTTAAAAAGTGAGAGTGACTCATCGGAGGATATGAACAGTATGGTAAGACATTTGCATAACTTTTAAGCTTTTTATAGGCTACTTTTTACACGGCTCTCTGGAATACTTGATTCTGATTGGTTAGTTGCGACATTCTAGCCATTAGCGATGCCAGATTTAGTATATATAATTTTGTATATGTCTATGTGACCCTGGACCACAAAACCAGTCTTTAGTCGCTGGGGTATATTTGTAGCAATAGCCAAAAATACATTGTACGGGTCAAAAGTATAGATTTTTCTTTTATGCCAAAAATCTTTAGGAAATTAAGTAAAGATAATGTTCCATGAAGATATTTTGTAAATTTCCTACTGTAAATATATCAAAACTTAATTTGATTAGTAATATGCATTGCAAAGAACCTAATTTGGAAAACTTTAAAGGCGATTTTCTCAGTATTTTGATTTTTTTTTGCACCCTCAGATTCCATATACTGAAATAGTTGTATCTCGGCCAAATATTGTTCTCTCCTAACAAACCATACATTGATGGAAAGCTTATTTATTCAGCTTTCAGATGATGTATAAAGCTCAATTTTGAAAAATTGACACTTATGACTGGTTTTGTGGTCCATGGTCACGTATAATATTTAGTGATCGACCAATATAGATTTTTTTTGTAACCGATACAGATTATTTGCATAATTATGTGCCCGATAACCGATGTGCAGAACTGTTATTTATTTGCTGTTATAAAGTAAATTATAGGGATGCACGATATTATCGGACTGATATCGGAATCGGCCGATAATGGCTTTAAATGTAAATATCGGCATCGACCCGATATGAAAAATTATGCCGATATGTCTTGCCGATAAGAGGAATATGTTAACTCAATGTGCTCAGGGTGTGCTAGCGATTAGATCAGGTCAGCAGTGTGGCTCATTCTTGAAGCAAAGTTTTGCCTGAATGGTGATTGCATTCACTGTTTTGGATCGCTGCATTTAAACTGAGAATGCACGTACAGAATGAGGCAGAGTAACCCAGTAAACAGTTATGCACGTGGCAGCCTCACCTGGGTCCTATAATGCCCTTTCGGTAAGAAGTAGGGGTGTCAGTTTTCGATCATTTACATGATCGATTGTGGTTTAAATCGTTAACTTTAATGCTGCAAAATGCGTCTATTGCAGTGGCATGTAATATAATATAATATAATATAATATAATATTTATTTATTTAGTTATTTATATATATATATTTGTTTTTTGTAAGTCTAAAAAAGGCTAGTCGCTGCAAAATGCGTCAATTGCTGTGGCATATATATATATATATATATATATATATATATATATATATATATATATATATATATATATATATATATATATATAATATTTATTTATTTATTTGTTTTTTTTAAGTCTAAAAAAGGCTAGTAGCAGGACTGTAAAACAAATAGATGTGAATATGGTCATTTAATGATAATTGAAGAGAGCGTGCGCTGTTCCGTTTGGGATCATTTTATTGTTGGCTGTTTCATACCAGTCACTAGACTGTTGAATGCGCCTTTTTTAAAATGCTTTCACGGTGCTTGTTGTTGTATCTGATCACAAAAGTATTTACGGCGCGGCCAGTGAACCTCTTTCACCGGCGGTGCTAAGGCAGAATACACTGTTGCTCATACGAACATTTTTACGTGAATATTATGACACAAATGAGGTACAAAGCCTTCTTTATAAAATAAATAATTGGTTAGCAGTCAAATGTTACACATGGCGACCAATTGGGTTCATGCCGTCCCAGCCCATAGATTTAAAGCAGTACTATTAAAGCAGGCTATTTGTTCAGATCACAAATTTCCACGAACTATAAATAATATTTATAGTTTTTTTTCCTCCCAAATCCTCACCATCTTACCCTTTATTTCGCAGGTTTATTTTCTTGTCATTTACTTATAATCCATGTTTTCGTATCTCTTACTGTGGTAAACATGCGGGTGGAAAATAAAAGATTTCGTGGCAGTGAATTAAGAATTCGTTCCTACGATTTATTCATTCATTCCCTTATTTTGCAAATTAATAAATGAAAAAATCGTAGGAACGAATTAACAAGTTGTAGTCATGAATTATGACCTGTTCGTGTCCCGCAGCCCTGTCAAAGCCCATTGCAGCATATGAAACAATTAGCCTATCTGGGGAAATTAGAATTAAACATGAATTAGTGACTAAATTTTTATTACTTTCCATGTTGATCACGCAAAGAGGTGCTTTTGGTGTGAGTGCTTCGTGTATAGACCCTGGTTTGTATTTGCGAAAGTGCTCGCAGCACGCAGCAAAATGAAGCGAATATTGATGAAATGATGGCGGACCCTGGATTTGGTTTTCAAGTGAAGTAAAGGACAGCTTCTTAAACCAGAGAAGATGAACATTTGTGTGGAAAAAAAAAAAAAAAAAAAACATGCAAATTTATTTTGAAAAGCTTGTTATCTTTGTTGTATGCCTCACGTTATGGAGGCTTTCTTTTATTTATTTATTTATTTTTTTATTTATTTGATTCCTCAGTGTTTGCTAAACATTGTGTAATTTATTAGTTGGTATATAATACAGTATGTGGTGTATGCCAGGTATGTTTGGTATTGTTTCCAAACAAAAGGATATATGTTTTGGATTTCGCAAGTTTATCAGTTTGTAATTATGCTCTGCGTGGAATCGCCGAGACCGCAACGCCAGCACTGCCTTAACTGCACAAAACACTAGCCCTTATGCTAGTATTTCCTGTTGCTGTTTAAGTTCGGAGATGAGAAAACTTCAGTCTAGCGGTCAGGATATACGCTCAAAACGAAGGAACTGTCATGAATCTTGTATGATTTTTTTTTTAAATATCAATATGGTGTCACCAAACAGAATATCGCGATACACACGTTTTTCTTATTTTCTTACACCCCTACTCAGAGCCGGATTAAATAAATGGACTACACTAGGCAGGCTGCATTTTTTGGGCCCCCCTCCATCGATGTTATTTATGAATTGAAATCTGAAACTTACCAAAGTTACTAATAAAAGTTAATTCACATTTTACATAGCCTAGTCTTTGGTTACAAATTGGTTGTTTGTATGCCAAAATAAGTCATGTGTTGTATATTAAACAGCCTATCAGACTATTTTTGGATATTCATTATTTATACGTCATTACACGGCTCTATTAAATGCTATTAAATTATCCTCATCTTATCCATTGGGAGTGTCATTGTTAAGGCAGTAGTACCAGTAAATAACCAATAGGTGTCAGTAAACTATGTAAACAGAGCAAATACGTTTATCTTATTTGCTCTGTTTACATTTAATCAACACATTTAATTAAGATTTTCTGCAAAATTTATTTATAACAATTTATAAATGTTGTAAGCTATTGCATTTTGCAGAAAATCTTAATTAAATGTGTTGATTAAATTGAATAGTTAACTGTGATGCAGAGAAATCTCCAATATTTTGAAAGGGATGGTTTAGTGCAAAGTATTCACGCATCCTGTCATCAATTTGGTCCCACTTTGCAGGATCAGATGGGTAGCTTGTTAATACCCTTTCTGGGTCTAGAGGCTCCTGCTGCAAAACGATATTGGGCTCACTTCTGGCTGGCTGCTGTTCTTCCATCAGTTTGTCCTTATGTGACGGCGCTGATGTTGACAGCGCCACAGCGTCTTCCGCCGCATTTCCCGCCGCATCTTCCACCGTGTCTTCGGGCCGTGTCTCCGGGCCTGGCTCGGCCTCTGGCTCTGCTGACTCGAGCAGGTTCACAGCTGTCAGACGGCTGCCCGACAGAAACTTCTGTAAAGCCCCCCGCTGTCTCTTCTTTTGTTCCTCTTCATTTTTTTTTCTTTTGTTCCTCTTCATTTTTTTTTCTTTTTACGTTTTGCCGCACCCGAAAGCATCTTGTTAGCCTACTCAAAAAACACCTGCCTGCTAGCTTTGTTGTCCCGCTCTGACCTCTGACCGCCTCTGAACGCCGCTGACGTCCCCTCAGACTTAACTGGCTGGCGCCTCTATACAGTCATGAGCTGGCGTTAATGTGACGTAATGTAACAGTCTATGGTTAAGATAAACATCGTCACTATTTTTAGTTAATTAATAAATATTGAAATAAATTGTAGATGGGACATTTATACATTTTATTTTATTTTTATTTTTATTTATTTAATTTTTTTTTTTTTTGTCCCTCTGTCTGGGCCCCATCCGGCCAATCAGGCCCTAGTTTGCCTTTGCGTTAATCCGGCTCTGCCCCTACTTCATTTTTTTCTTCCTTCTTTCAGTCATCTTAAAAAGTGTTAAACATTAGCAGTCTTTCATGTTAAATTTATTCTTCATATTACAATAAAAACATTTTATTTATAAAATGCATTATCTGCAACACTAATATGCAAAATCAATGTAGAATGTTTTCAAATGGAGAAAAAAAAATAAAGGACAGGAGTCATATCAGCTTTGTTTAAAACTACAGTTTATAAGCTGTTTAATAGGCTAAAGAGTGAAGAATTCACTGGTTAATGTTAATTCACTGAATAATATTGTCTGGAATATTGGAATATAACAAAGAAAACGTATTTCTCAACTGGTATGTTACATCAGAATTAATAATATTGTTTTCATCATTCTATTCTGAAATGCCTGCTGACAGCGTGGTTTATCTGTGCATTTACATAGAAGTATACTCAAACTGTGATCCCTGGCGAAGATAATAAATAATTTCCATAGAGTTGTATATACAGAAGTCAACATTTGAAGTGGATCAAAACCTTTCATCATAATTGTCCTAAAACCAAAACAGTCTCCGTTCTTGTCTTAGGACAACTTTGATTAACTTTTTTGATCCACTTCAAATGTTGACTACTGTATTTAGAAGTGTATTAGAAAAATAATGGTTAAATAGTAAATGTTAATATAATTGAGGGTGTTTTAAACAAGTGAATCTTGTTAAAAGTTACGTGCGGTGGCCGTCAGAGCATCAACCTGGTGAGTGAACGGCAAAATGAAAGCGACTTCACGACGCGAATGATGAGCATAGACAACAGTGAGAGAATTAAATTCAGTGCTTTTATTTTCAACATGCGCTCATTCATGTCTGTATTATTTAATTCATGGAAAGTTACGTTTATTAGGACAGGGCTTGATGGATTATCTTACGTGACTGTGAGTTCAAGCTATTTCTTATGATGCTTTAACCCTCTGGGGTCTGAGGTGATTTTGGGGCACTTTAGATGTTTTGACATGCCCTGACATTTGTGCTTATTTCAGCTAATTATAACATACCACTGGCCAACATATATATTTTTTGTATTCAGCACAAACGGTGCTACAATAATATGTGAGCAAGATGGATGTACATGTTTGCATTTTTTAGAAAAAAAAGATTATGAGTGGTTAGTAAGTTTTGGGAAAATAAATGTAGCTGAAATAAGGCCATAAAACTCATACTGAATAGTCCTAAACAAGGCTTTTGAGTAATCACTCTTGTAGGCTAGAATATTTACTTCAAAATGATGTGAAAATGATAATGCTTACTCTTTCACAGAAAACAATATATTGATGTAAATTTTCTAAGACGTGTTTTGTGATAGAAAGCCATATGCAAGGGAAGGATAATGGCCCATGAATATTTAGTGATTCACACCTGAGAGACAAAAGGCCGTCCCCTAATGGCCCATCACTGTGACTGTCACTATGAGGCAGGTAACAAAGAATGAGAGGAAAGTAAGATAATGGGGGCTTTTGGTCATTTGTATTTTATTTACAACACTATATAATCAAAACATACATAATGAAGGTCAAAGATTATTATTGTACTCACTGACCTAACCACAGAGATGTGAACAGACCTTGTGTCATTCCTGTTCAGCAAGTCAAACTAGTAAACCATACCTGATATTTAAGTGTTTGCTGCTTCTTTCCATGGATTCAAGATAAAAAAAAACATAGTCACAGAGCTTATTTTACCATAGAAAATCAGTGAAAAATAACATCTGATGTTGGTACAGCGCTGTTTGAAGGGACTCCAGTAAAAATAAGCAAGATTCATCTGTGGTGCAGGTATCAGATCGCTAAAAAACAAAAACAAAAAACATCTCTGAGCATGTTAATATCAGAAGAATCTGTATGTAACGATCTTGTAGTCACAGATTCACGCATACTTTGTACTATGTAAAAAGGACATTTTATATCTGAGTAACAAATTATCGTTTAGCACATTATAAAACTCTATTTGGGAACAGAGTATTATTAATAAACATGATCTAGACATACTTCGACTCGTAGCTTTCATCGTGTTACAGTGTACACTCATATTACTTTTATATCGTATTTTGTTTTATGTTATATAGAACATGAAAACTTGGTCGCGTCGTAAGAAATTTAGATACAATGAACTACATATAATTTTCAAAATGTAAATGTGCTAGTAAATGTGTTCAAGCTTATGTCAAAATAACACCTTAACCAATGCAAAAAAGAGCATTACTTACTAATCAGACTGACCTCTTCCTCTGGATCAGCCGCGCGTCGCGTTGTGTTCTTCATCTGAGGTGAATTCTGTGTGATTCCTCTCAGCGCGTTTTCTTTTTTCTGAAGGTAAATTCTGCTGTTTCTCTCAGCGCGTCTTCTTTCAGAAACGAACAGTAGCCGAGATAAACTTGATGAATTGTCAAGCTTTGTTTACGATGATGTGGGCGCTAACACGCTGCGCCGCGCACGTGGCTATTTATCATATCAAAAGCAAAAGCAGTTCGTGGGCGTGATCACATTAAAAATAATTAGCTCTGAGGGAAAAACTAGGCATCACGTTGGTTTCACACGGATTACTTCAGCACAGAATATTTGTTTTTGATAAGACTTGATTTATTTAAAAGTACAGATATCAAGCTTTCTATAGATGTATCTCTCCCGTCTATGTGCCGAATATTCACTGAGTTTAGGTTAATTTTATTGACGCATTTCTAAAAGCCGTTCGCGGAGACAGTGAAGACTGAGAAAGCACCCTGTTTATTTTCTTTAATTTAAAGAAGCACACAGTTCAGTTTTTATTGTGAGTATGCACAAATAAAAGTATACATTTAATGGTTTCCAATGATGTATAACACTTATTTGTGTGACCAAAATCGATAGAGTATTTTAGTGTCTTTCGCACTGATCTTAAAAAACGTGAGCTGATCACGCCGGCGTGATCGTCGACCCCTGGAGCAGGAGAAATGAATGGTTATGACAGGGTAAACCCCACAAGATGCCATCCACTGTGCATTGCAGGCATTAGTTGAGGCCAGCTTTTTAAAGCTGCTGATGGCCAACTCTCTGCTGTTTCAGGGAAACAATATGATACCGCATCTAGGACATTTGATTGTTTTTTTTTTATGACAATGCACTATTTATTTGTCAATAATAGATGTTAAAATACACAAAAAATTGCCTTTCTGATGAAATATCTGTATTGCAGAAACAATCCAACGGTTAAAGGAGAAGTCCACTTCCAGAACAATAATTTACAAATAATTTACTCACCCCCTTGTCATCTAAGATGTTCATGTCTTTCTGTCTTCAGTCGTAAAAAAAATTATGGTTTTTGAGGAAAGCATTTTAGGATTTTTCTTCATATAATGGACTTAAATTTTTCGATTTTGCACTTCCAAAAAGTAGTTTAAATGCAGCTTCAAAGGGCTCTAAACGATCCCAGCCAAGGAGGAAGGGTCTCATCTAGCGAAACGATCGGTCATTTTTTTTTCAAAAAATTTGTAAGCACAAAAGCTTGTGTAGCACAGACTCTGGGATGCGCGTCTACGGGTCGTTCTTGAACGATTCGTTCATTTTGAACTAAATTTTACTGTGACTCGCGAAGAACGATTAGTCTCGGAGCGATTTGTTCAGTCGCACATGTGCAACATCCTATTAGATTCTGTATTGGAATTAGTTCACCTGTTTTGAGTCTTCAGGTTTTTTCGAGTCGTTCGTTCATCTTATGGGGCTGTCACGTGATGCTGATTTTGCTAAAATTAACTAAATGACTCAAAAAGATTTGTTCATTTTGCTGAACGAGACTCAAATGTCCAAGTCGGTAAAATGATCCGAACTTCCCGTCACTACTACGAATCACGTCTAAATTCATCGTCTGTGTACTCCGGCAAAAAAGGTAGACTATGGCAAATAAACTCCATCTTATTTTCTCCTACAACTTCAGAATCGTCCGACACATTGTACCTTTTTGTTTGTAAACAGCGTTTGACTTACTTGCACTTTCTTAGTCTTTGCGCGTTTGCTTTGTAAACACTGGGTCTGTAGTTTCGCCTACATTCGGTGTGACCTTTCGACATGATTCAATACGTAGAACCAGAACCTATGCTACATGAGCTTTTGTGCTTAAAAAGTATACACATTTTTATTTTCCGAAAAAAAATGACAGATGACAAAAATGATCGCTTCGCTAGATAAGACCCTTCTTCCTCGGCTGGGATCATTTAGAGCCTTTTGAAGCTGCATTTAAACTACATTTTGGAAGTTCAAAATCAGGGGCACAATTGAAGTCCATTATATGAAGAAAAATCCTGAAATGCTTTCCTCAAAAACCATAATTTTTTTATGACTGAAGACAGAAAAACATGAACATCTTGGATGACAAGGGGGTGAGTAAATTATTTGTGAATTGTTGTTCTGGAAGTGGACTTCTCCTTTAAGCCTATACGTGACTGACTTCATGAGACTAATGAGCATACAACAGTGAGAGAATTAAATTCAGTGCTTTTATTTCCAGCATGTGCTCATTCATGGCTGTATATTATTCTATTCAGGCAAAGTTATTGGGAGAGAACTTGACAGATTATTTTATGTGATTGTGAGATTGTCGCTATTTCTTAACAGTTTAAGCCTATAGGTGACTCCAACTTCACAAGGCTAATGATGAGCATATAGACAAAAAAGAGAGAGTTAAATTCAGCGCTTTCATTTCCATCATGTGCTCATTCATGGCTGTATATTATTTAATTCAGGAAAAATTATGTTTATTGGGACAGGACGCATGTGCTCAATTCTCAAAACACCCACAAGATGGCGTTTATTGGTAAAACCGATAACCGATTAAGGTAAAATGCTTAAATATTTAAATAAGTAAGTAAATAAGTAAAGAAAATAAAGGCTTAAATGATATCACTCAAAGAGTTACACATTGGAAGAGAGAAAATGGAAGAATAGAGTAATCGACATAAGATGACAGGATATAAACTTCATAAGTTATATAAAAGGACGTAAAATGTTCCTCATAAGTTTCTCATGTTTTAAGACAGAGATACAGGTAAACGGGAATCAGTTCTCCTACTCAGAACAAAAGAGAGTGAACAAAAAAGGGACCAAGTTTGTTTGGAGGGATCAATGTTGTGCGCGAATGCTGTTAATTGCTCTGAGTTTAAATGAACTAGCAATAATTTGAGCCACTGGTTTATTGAAAGAGCTGTTCTGTCTTTCCAGTTAAGTAAGTGTTTCTCGCTCTTAACAAACAGTTCTCCCTATTAACAAACCATTAATTATGGCTTTTGCCTCAAACTCCTAATTTTGTGCTTATTAATAGTTAGTAAAGTAGTTGACTTTGAGCGCAAAGACTAAGAAAGTGCAAGTAAGTCAAACGCTGTTTACAAACAAAAAGGTACAATGATGTCGGATGATTCTGAAGTTGTAGGAGAAAGTAAGATGGAGTTTTTCAACATACTCTACCTTTTTGAGCCGGAGTACACAGACAATAAACTTGTGGTGATTCGAAGACGTGATTTTACGACCCTGTCCGTCAAAATGACAGACAGTGTTAAAGTCTAACGCAACCTCTGCATAGAATATAGTTTTAAATAATAAAATCTAAATGATTTATTTATTTCAGATGGGATTTTATTACCTGAAAAATCCATTATAGATGTAATAATTGATTTCTCAGTTAGCTGCTTTGGTTGATTTGCCAAGAATTTGCCAGTTTTTTTTCCTCCAAATTCAAATTGCTGTTGTCTGCGTTGTTTGATTTAATATTTCATTTATTTAATATTTTATTTGTTGTGTTTGGTCTCGTACCTGATCGCATACCTTGTCAGTGTCGTGTCCTTGCTTGGCCCTTTGTTGTGCTAAACAGTTAAGTGTGTTCAAGCATTAGCAAAAAACAGTGTAAAGAAATACTATTTGAAAGAAGCAGTCAATCAGCGGGAGTTATGAGCAGCTTGTAAGTATATTTATTTCTTGTCTCATTAGTGTTTTGCACAGTTGTTGTTGCTAGGAAACGCTTGTTTGTTTACTGTCTTGAGACATGCTGACGTCACGTTTGGTCTCGTACTAGATAGCATACATTGTCAGTGTTGTGCGCTTGCTTGGCCCTTTGTTGTGCTAAACGGTTAAGCGTATTCAGCTGAATTCAGTTTCAGTTTTTGTCAGACAGGTATAAAAACGGTGATTTTGCAGCGGTTGGGGCAGGCCTCGTGTGAAGACTGACAAGTGTAAAGACCATCGACTCTACCGTGCAACTCCACTGGGCTAGGGACTTGAGTATCGCTTTTGATTCATCCTCTTTCCTACACCTTGCTTCACGTCTGTTTCAGTTTGTATGACCAGCTCTTGCTTTGTGTTTTCATATCCCTACTATTACTACCACTCGCAAACCACGCATCACACACTGTAGGCAGCGCAATCCTAACAACCTGCGCACTTTGCCTATGTCTACTAACACAATACTTTCTTTTTATATTGGTCTCTGGAATTGCCAGTCTGCAGTAAATCTATTACTTGTCATTGAAGACTAAACATCATGGCCCTGACTGAGACCTGGATTAAACCAGAAGATACTGCTATACCTGCAGCACTTCCCAATAATTTCTCATTTTCCCACACTCCCCATCTGACTGGAGGAGGTGGAGATACTGGTCCACTTATCTCTAATGATTGGAAATTTATTCCTTTACCTTCTCTGGGAATTAAAAGCTCCTTTGAATTACATTCAGTCACTATTACCTACCCTTTTAAAATCCATCTTGTAGTTGTTTATCGCCCCCCGGGACGAATTAGATATGCTACTCTCAACCTTTCCTGAGGATGATACTCCTCTAGTTTTGCTTCCAGACTTCAACATCCACTTAGATAAACCTCATGCTGTAGACTTCCATACTCTGCTTGCCTCCTTTGATCTCAAGAGAGTGTTAACTACAGCTACTCACAAATGCAACCAATTGGACCTTATTTAAACACGACACTGCTCCACTGATCATGTGCTGGCTATTCCACTGCACACCTCATATCACTTCCTCCTCACTCTTAACCTCAACATGGTTCCTGACACAACACATACCCCTCCACATGCCATCTTTCGACGTAACCTACGCTCACTGTCACCCTCTCAGCTATCTACTATGGTTTCATCTTCGCTTCCTTCACCTGAACAGTTCTCATTCCATGATGCTAACAGTACTACTGATACTTTCTGCTTCACTCTTACATCTTGTTTAGACACTGTCTGCCCCCTGTCTTCCAGGCCAGCCCGTACCACCCTTTCTGCCCCTTGGCTGTCTGATGTTCTTCTTGAAAAGTAAGCTCAGGGCTGCTGAAATGTTATGGCGCAAATCAAAAAATCCTACTGACCTCAACATGTATCAGTCACTCCTCTCTTCCTTGTCTTTGTCACTTTCTTCATTAATAAAATCAAAACCATCAGTGCACAATTTCCCATACCACAGTCTGCTAAGCAGATCTTACCAGCAAACATACACTCGTTCACATCCTTCTGTTCACTCTCTGAGGCAGAAGTCTCCAAACTCATCCTTTCTAATCATCCTACTACTTGTCCACTCGATCCTAGCTTTACTCAACATCAGGAAGATCAGGGCCTTTCTTTCGGAGCGTGGTTCACAACTCCTTGTTCAGGCTCTTGTTCTGTCCAGGCTAGACTATTGCAATGCTCTTTTGGCAGGTCTTTCAGCCAGTTAGATCAAACCTTTACAATTAATCCAGAATGCAGCTGCGAGATTAATTTTTACCAAGCCGAAAAAAATGCACGTCACACCTCTCTTCATCAATTTGCACTGGCTACCAATATCTGCTTGCATAAAATTCAAGGCATTAATGTTTTCCTACAAATACACCACTGGCTCTGTACCCCTTTACCTTAATTCATTACTTCTGACTTATGTGCCCTCTAGAAGCTTGCATTCTGCAAGTGAATTGCACATTATTGTGCTGTCCCAAAGAGACACAAAATCACTTTTACAGACTTTCACATTAAATGTACCCTCCTGGTGGAATGATCTTCAAGAATCGGCTAAAACACATCTCTTCCATCTTTATTTGACCCTCTAACTCCAGCACTCTCAATTTTAATTCTATTCTTTATAAAATTACAAAAACAAACAAAAAAATACCTTGCCCTTTTAGACTTATTACTTACAAAAAAAAAAAACAACAAAAAAAACTTAACACTAGCTTCTCTGTTCTTTTTGCATTCTATTTTTTTCTCTTTGTTTATTATAGAATTAACAAAAAGCAAAAATAGAAGGCCTCTAACACTAGCTTGCTTTTTCTTTTTTATTCTATGTTTTCTTTTTATTTATTACATAATAATAATAATAATAATAATAATAATAATAATAATAATAAAATTCTATGTGTACTGCGTTAGTCTAACTGAGACTTGTAATAGCACTTGCATGTCATTGTTCTTTTGTTGATTTTGATTGCTTCCGTTTGTCCTTTTTTGTAAGTCGCTTTGGATAAAAGCATCTACTAAATGTTTAGATGCAAAATTAATTCTTTAGTTCTCAGGAGTAGTTTAGTGATTGAATCTGTCAACCCTTGAGAGGCCAGATGCTCCAGTCACTTAACCTCTTCTTGTAAAAATTTTTCTCATGCTGACAGCTTTGTATTTTTACTTGAACAATATGAAATTATGATTTTTTTATTATTAAATCACCATCTGGGTGGGGGAAGTGGCTGGTGTTCTGCAAGAAAAGTAATGCTAATAGGCGCATGGTCAGAAATATAATTAGCATGAATAGCTGGGTCAATAATTTTATGTGTTACAGAATTATTTGTCAGAAAGTATATAAGTTCCTATACGAGAATAGGATTTGTAATGTGTGGGGAATTATATGAATATTCCTTACTGTTCGGATTCTTGAGTCTTCAAATATCTGTCAGCCCATAGTCTGACATGTAACTCTTGATGAATGATGATGAATGAATTACTCTGCACATTGCATTTGTTGAGCGGTCTATTTTTGGGTCCAAAACTGTGTTAAAATCTCTGCCGATGATATTATTTGAGTTGGGTAAAGTACGCATTTCGGAAAATGATGAATGAAAAAATGAAGGCATGTCCAAATTTTGTCCGTATATGTTTACTAAAGTGATCTTATCTTTTCCTATAGTTCTGTTGAAAATAATGTAACGCCCTTCAGTATCTGTTCATGTTGACTTATGAGAAAATGGAGTGTTGCGTCTAGGGGTGCGTCGATCCGATATTCAGTATCTGTATCTCTCTGATACTGGCATTTTCTGCAGGATCAGGTATTGGTTGGACAAGACGGATCTAAATCTGATATTCTGCGTATAGCTACTATTGTTATTGTTAAGCCCCGCAAATGCCACAAAACATTATAATGCACAATAAAATGGATTTGTGTTCTCCTATAGCCAAGCCCAAAACAAATAATGGCAGTAGCAGAAAATGATCAAACTGACCAGATCGTAACTGGCCAGTTTCTGCTCCAAACACGCAATTGGCAATCAGCTTTTGTTTTATTTCAGCTGATCTCTGTTCTGGTGCTGCTTTGTTTACTACGGTGACCAGGGAAGTTCTGTATCATTGTTGTTCTATTAGTACCACCTGCTGTCAGAGAGTGAATTTGTGCTTTCAGTCTGTTTTTGTTTCCTGCAGATATTTTTTTAATGCAGCATAATTTCACAAAGATAAAGTTAGACCATTCTGCTTTTGCTTCAGATTTTGAAATTAGATCAGAAACTGCTCATGTATGTAGAATCTTTCTTTGGGTCGTAGAGCTAGAGGATATTGCCAAAATTTATATCACAATATATTTCTTAATTTCAATATGATATAATTCTGATATCGATATGAGCAACATTTTAAAAAGCCTCTGAATTATTGCAAAGAATACCCACAACAGATGTCTATACAAACTTCTGAAAAATGAATTTGCCAAGTCTATGAAACCACCTTCTGTAAAACCATATAATATTTAAAAAAAAAAAAATTTGTACAAATAAATTAATTTTCACCTTTTATTTGTATTTAGCCTTCAAATACAAGTTCATTATCTGCCAGTAAGAGGCACTTTTGGAGCGACAGTAACATCAGTTTCCCTTTTAACGGCTGTACACAAAGCAGCACTGTGCTCATGAATGCTACCTTATCAGGTAAAATGAAAATGGCACGCTTCCCTTCAAAGATACATTAATTTAAAACATGCAGTGCTTATGTTTATTCATTCAAGTCATCAATCAATGTATGGGAAACACTGGTAATGTATATTGAAATATCGAAAATCATTCCACCGTTACTGAAAAAAATTATATTGTGAAATATAGTGATATTGAATTATTGTCCAGCCCTATTGGATTGCAGTGGTTACCTCTAATTTTAAATGACTACATAAAGTTTGCCCTGTAATCTTGTTCATGTGGTCATATTTTCATTCTTTTAAGAAAAAATGAACAAATCGGAATTTGCTTGTAAAAAAATCTGAATCGGCAATGAAAAATCAAGATTGGTGCATCACTACTGACTTTTTTACAGTTTGAACATTGATGTGTTTCCAAACCTTCTATCTAGAGTTGACAAAAGGTACCGTGTTCGGTACTGAAATTTTAAAAACGTCCATTTCCCGCTCACATTTGAGCATTGTTGAGCCGATTTTTAAACATCGCTGATTGGCCATAGTGTTCACGCGCTCAACCGACATGACTGTGATAATGACACAGACAATGATAAGCGCTTCACGCTCCTCACCGAGCGCTCACACGTAAGCACAACGGGAGCATTTGAAAGCCACGTCTGTCAGCGGATCCGTATATGTGCAGATGTATTAGGGATTCGCTGACACGTGCGGCTTTCAAACGCTCCCGTTGTGCTTATGTGTGAGCGTTCGGTGAGGAGCGTGAAATGGGCATTCTTAAATTTTCAGTACCGAGCACGGTACCTTTTGACAACTCTACTTCTGTCTAATGTTCAACTTCAGGAGAAGTATTTCAGTAATTCAGTAACTGGTTAACTGGTAATGATTTTGATTATTGTCAAAAGTAGGCTATTAGTTCTTCTCTACCACGTCAATACTGTAATTTTAAAAACGTAACAATACCACCCTTTCTGCAGTACTGGTTGTACCAAGTACAGACTCAATTCATACTTTCTGATAGATGGCTGCCTTTAAACACTTCCATGATGCAATTAGTCAGAATCCCCTCATTTTTCATTTGACCCTTTTAAAGCAACACTTAATTAAAAATATTTGAAGGATACATGCCAATATTAAAAAAAATATATTTCTTTAATATTATTGTTAGTATAAATAATGAACAAATGTAATTTATTTTTATTGTCAAATAGGTAAATAAAACAATTTAATACTTCCAATATATTTTGTTTATTTTGCTAGGGTACTGAAATTGGTTCTGAAAATCACTTGTTGTAATATATGATTAAGAGCTCATATTAAAGACTATATTTTATAGTTAATTCATGGCCATAAAATCTATGTTTTTAAAGATGTCTCAAGAGAGGAATAATACATTACTTTAGGGTGTTCTCCTTTGTCTTTTGTTCCCACCATAATTGAAATAAAAATTTCCTGGAAATGTCCTGGAAAATGATCACCGAAAAAGAGTGGGAACCCTCTCTCCACTGTTCCTGTTGTACTTGATCTGTAAGTAAAGATCAGTGGTTTTGCATAAAAGGACTTTATCTTGCTGGAGTTTTGAATTGTGAATTTTTCTTCATGAGCACAGCTACATTGATTGGTAATTGACCGCAGAAGAACAGCGAATGACAGGAGTTGCGCACTTGAAAACAAAGCCCACTAGACAGTGACCATGTGCTGAATCTGAACACGTCTCTCACTGAAAAAGGAGTACAACATTACTTTAAAGGCTTGCGCACTCAACTGTTTGGGAAATGTATTTGTATCCCACCTCTCTCTTTCGGCACAAATCCAAATATTCCATAATATTTTCATATTGACGATGTATCCAAATGCTAACAAGTTCCAAAGGTGACACAGTGAGGCGGGCGCGCACATGTATGTTTTGTTTTTGTGTCCGCCGGCGCGATTACTTCAACTTTCCTCATACCAGCAAAATCAACTTAAACAAAAAACAAATAGGATGTCAATCCGTGTATCATTCGTCCATTCGTTTTTTTGATTTAATATGGAAAGAAGAAACATGAGAAAACAGCCCCTTTTTCGTTTTTCCTTCAGGCGTGGAAAAATTAATAAACAGCTTGAATATTTGATTTCTACACGTGGGCGGAACGAAACGCCCGTTTCTGCTGATTGGCCGAAGATCAAACCATACCACAGTTCTTCCACAGTTTCCTGCAGAATAATAGTCCTTTGCTGCTGCAGTGAACGGATGATTAACGCGTCTATTGCACCTACGTTTAATCTTTTTCTCATCAAACAACCACACAAACGAATAGCTCGACGCAACAGGTACTGGGGTACTTTCAACACGTACTTTCTTCTATGTATACATAAATTTACTTGCACTTATTTGCATTAGTTGGCAGGGTTTGATGGCACATTCAAAAAAATTGAAAGTCATGATTCTCTGCCATTAAAAGTGCAAGCAGAACATTTATTTATTTAGTTAGTGCCAGTGTTTTATTTTCTCTGCCGACTAAACTTCCAGAGCAAGTCGTTGTGCGTTCTCTCCACGCTGTCATTGTACACATAAACATTAACATTTTGTAGCGAATTTAGCTCAAAGGGAAATGTATATACAGTGGGGCAAAAAAGTATTTAGTCAGCCACCAATTGTGCAAGTTCTCCCACTTAAAAAGATGAGAGAGGCCTGTAATTTTCATCATAGGTATACCTCAACTATGAGAGACAAAATGAGGAAAAAAAAAAATCCAGAAAATCACATTGTCTGATTTTTAAAGAATTTATTTGCAAATTATGGTGGAAAATAAGTATTTGGTCACCTACAAACAAGCAAGATTTCTGGCTCTCACAGACCTGTAACTTCTTCTGTAACAGGCTCCTCCAGAGAGTCCTCCACTCGTTACCTGTATTAATGGCACCTGTTTGAACTCGTTATCAGTATAAAAGACACCTGTCCACATCCTCAAACAGTCACACTCCAAACTCCACTATGGCCAAGACCAGAGAGCTGTCAAAGGACACCAGAAACAAAATTGTAGACGTGCACCAGGCTGGGAGGGTTGAATCTGCAATAGGTAAGCAGCTTGGTGTGAAAAAATCAACTGTGGGAGCAATTATTAGAAAATGGAAGACATACAAGACCACTGATAATCTCCCTCGATCTGGGGCTCCACGCAAGATCTCACCCCGTGGGGTCATAATGATCACAAGAACGGTGAGCAAAAATTCCAGAACCACACGGGGGGACCTAGTGAATGACCTGCAGAGAGCTGGGACAAAAGTAACAAAGGCTACCATCAGTAACACACTACGCGGCCAGGGACTTAAATCCTGCAGTGCCAGACGTGTCCCCCCACTTAAGCCAGTACATGTCCAGGCACAGTTTGCTAGAGAGCATTTGGATGATCCAGAAGAGGACTGGGAGAATGTCATATGGTCAGATAAAACCAAAATAGAAATTTTTGGTAAAAACTCTACTTGTCGTGTTTGGAGGAGAAAGAATGCTGAGTTGCATCCAAAGAACACCATACCTACTGTGAAGCATGGGGGTGGAAACATCATGCTTTGGGGCTGTTTTTCTGCAAAGGGACCAGGACGACTGATCCATGTAAAGGAAAGAATGAATGGGGCCATGTATTGTCAGATTTTAAGTGAAAACCTCCTTCCATCAGCAAGGGCATTGAAGATGAAACGTGGCTGGGTCTTTCAGCATGACAGTGATCCCAAACACACTGCCCGGGTAACAAAGGAGTGGCTTCGTAAGAAGCATTTCAAGGTCCTGGAGTGGCCTAGCCAGTCTCCAGATCTCAACCCCATAGATGGGGAGGGAGTTGAAAGTCTGTGTTGCCCAGCGACAGCCCCAAAACATCACTGCTCTAGAGCAGATCTGCATGGAGGAATGGGCCAAAATACCAGCAACAGTGTGTGAAAACCTTGTGAAGACTTACAGAAAATGTTTGACCTCTGTCATTGCCAACAAAGGGTATATAACAAAGTATTGAGATGAACTTTTGTTATTGACCAAATACTTATTTTCCACCATAATTTGCAAATAAATTCTTTAAAAATCAGACAATGTGATTTTCTGGATTTTTTTTTTTTCTCATTTTGTCTCATTTTAATGAAAATTACAGGCCTCTTTCATCTTTTTAAGTGGGAGAACTTGCAAAATTGGTGGCTGACTAAATACTTTTTTGCCCCACTGTAAATAATTACAATTAATTATTTTTAATTACAATTATTTATATCAGCTGCCAGTAGTAACTGTAGCAGAATTAATTTTCCATCAACTAATCTGTTCGCCCAGCGAACATTCAGTATAATTTTTATATCAACTCTAAGAAATGATATTTTCTTGGCCACAGAAAATAACTTTCTTAAAGTACCATTGCATTAGAGCATGTAGCTCGAATCGGAATCGTAAAGGGACATTAATTTGCAAGGCAGAATCAGAATCAACACTCATATAATTTGTGCACAAGAGTTTTATTAACGAAGGACTAACACATAACTAATCTAAACAAACAAACATGAAGTCACTCATACATGGGTCAGTAAAAAGCAGTTAGAGAGCGACAAGGAAATGAAGCTATGAAAGAGTCAGTTAGCCACCTGAGTGAAATCTTCAGTGCTGTCTATAGCTTATACTAAACCTCTGTTTTGTTTAGTTAAATGTACGATACTTGCATTGCCTTGGTCGTTGAGCAAGTGTCCGAATGCAGTCTCGGGTGAAAGTCTTGATGGTTGGGAGCAGTGGTGGTTTTGGAATTGCGATCACGTTCTTCCGGGTCTAAAGAGTGATGAACTCCAAAGATGTTTTGACTCGATGGTGACTGTGAGTTTCTTCCCATGTGAAAATTGAAGAAGAACCAAGAGCTGAGAGGGACCCAGCTGAAGTCCTGTGATCTTTGGGGAATGGAAAGACAAGGCCACAAGGCCTGGCACGTGCTTAGGGAAGTCCTGAAGAGTTCTAGCTCATCTTCTTAGGTTCTAAAAGAACCACTGACTGACTGAGGCGAGTCATGAAGATGAATTCCAGGGTTAAGTGGAAATGTCTGGCTCTTTGTGGTCGAGAGCCACAGCTCTTTGTCTCTGAGCATGGTATTTTGCATATGTAATACGATTGGGTGTTGATGTAAAAACTACTAAGGTTTCTTAAAACACTAATATGTTGCATAGGTATCAACATCTAATTTACACCATCTTTTAGATCATCAAAATATGAATTCAAAGAGACCAAACATGGCATAGGTGGGTTATACGACTAGTCATCTATCGTAACACATGCATAAAACAGTAGAAAGACAAATACAAATACAACAGACAAAATTAAAATACAATGCAGTAATACTGTACACAGTGACCTGGGCTATGTGTGATAGGAGGGTCAAAGAAAGGTTTGTCTGTGAATGAATAGGAAAGAGTCTATTTCTATAGGCATTGTGCCTTTCCTATGGGCAAATGTAGCATGGGCAAATGTGCATTCCTCTGGGCAATGAAACCTCTTATCAGATAGTCATCCTGGCAACTGAGCCCTTTTGGGGTGTTAGTTGCTTTGGGGGGTTGTCTCCAGAGCTCCAGCATATAGCTGGCTTGTTGGGTTTAAAGACTATTGGTTGAATGTAATAATTAATGTATGTCTGATTGGTCCAGATGCTACAATTTACTTCACCTCACTTCATGGCAAATCCATAAATTAATGGTATTCAGAAAACAAACAAGAATAAAAAAATATAAGTAGCCATGTAAAATAAAAAGATGCTACCCCGTTTAAAATTAGTGCCATTATAAACATATATAATGCACAGACATTGGACTTGCATCTCTCATTCAGTCCAAAGTTTCCATAGTCTGTTTGCGATTTACCTGTTAAAATATTTTTGCAAAGAAGGCTTTTTCAGTCGGGTCCCAATGATATGCAAGTAAAATAATAGTCAGCAGCTATACAAGTGATGATACCTTTAGCCTATAGGCTATCGTACAACAGACACATTTAATTAAGCGTAATAACTTTTAATATGTTTGGTTGACGGTGTTTTACTTTGATAATAAACAGTGCACTGATTGTGTGAGCATCACTTGAATTTCTTTAATCAGCAGCGGAAACAACTTAATACTCTGTCATTTACAGTCATACAGATAAGGGCAGGACATCATTTGAAACGGGAAAAAAAAATGTCTTTTTTACTTGTGTAAAATCAAAATGACTCCAAAATTCATCCCTTTGAAAAATATAGAAAACAATAAAATGCGCTGCTTTCGTCTCCTTGAACATCTTTCTGGCGTATGCCACAAACATGAACCATTACACAGTTGACGCGTCTACTTTTAACAGTCTAAGATTATTTGACATTAAATGCATTATATAAGTTACTTTGGAATAAATCACAGCATGTTTCATGATTTAAAAAAAATGTGACTTACAGTCCAGAAAATATGGTAGGCTATAGCAAATTATTTTGTGCACCCCCTGGCACTTTGAGAACAACACACAGAAGAAAGCCTTGTCTAGGCTCTGCCCCGGGACGTGTTGTGTCGAGCTATTCGTGTGGTTGTTTGATAAGAAAAAGATTAAATGTAGTTGCAATAAAGGCGTTAATTATCCGTTCAACTGCAGCAGCAGAGGACTATTATTCTGCATGAAACTGAGGAAGAACTGTGGGTATGGTTTGATCTTCGGCTGACCAATCAGCAGAAAGGGCCGTTTCATTCCACCCATGTGTAGAAATCGAATATTCAAGCTGTTTATTAATTTTTCCACCCCTGAACGAAAAACGAAAAATCAAGCTGTCAAATCAATTCTTGTTTTTCAATTTCCTTGAAAAAACGAAAAAGGAGCCGTTTTCTCAGGTTTCTTCTTTCAATATTAAATCAAAAAACGAATGGACGAATGATACACGGATTGATGTCGCTTTCCGCCATTTGAGTTTCCTTTCTGTCACAAAACTGAACTAAAACTCAGCAAATATATGCTACGTTATGTGTCGCACTGTTTTTCCTTCCCCCGTTCTGTTAACTAAATTTAATGTCAAGTGTTTATTTCTTGTATGTATATATGTACTGCAGATTTTATATATGACATTATAATTTTTATATAATATGTAGTAGTTTCACATGTAGGTGGAAAAAAATTGTAAATACTGTCTGTTAAAAATGAATTAAAAGAAACATAGCACAGTAGATTTGTTTTTTCTGTTTTCCCGAAATTGTGTTGACCTGTGTGTGTGTGTGTGTGTCTATATCTACATCTATATCTATCCATCTATCCATCTATATATCTATCTATATCTATATCTATCTATATCTATCTATATCTATATATATCTATATATATCTATATATATATATATATATATATATATATATATACATACAATAAGCTTGTGAATACCAAAACATTTGCAATTGGAACAATTTTCAGATAGAAGTGTTGCATTTTCTGACAGTATCTATCTATCTATCTATCTATCTATCTATCTTCATACATATATATTCACACTCTGTACCTCAGAGTGACAGATGCATCCGTGTCTTCTGTGCACTTTGAGCTGGCTTATATTTTGTATGTTTAAATATTTAGAAAAAAGTGTAAAGAATTTTGAATTATTGTGTGTAAGCGGTGTTGCAGTTGTGCTTAACTTTTGCTTTCTTGTGTTACGGGTTTTGCATCACAAAAAAAGTTGTTTCTTAGTGAGTAAGAATGTGTTTACAGTTTTGCAAAAAGAGTGCATGAGATCTGCAAACAGTGTCTAAACTGCCTAAACTTGTTTAAAGTTTTGCAGAAAGAGTGATTTATTTGACAAATTGGTTTAGGCTGTTGAGAATTTGGTTTAGAGTATGAGGTTTAGTGTTTAAGCAAATGTTAAAAACTGTAAACAAGGTTCCATTAGCATACCTCACGTTTTCGAAAGGAAAGGCCTTTAGGTGTTCTCCATATTCATAGGAGATCTTACCCGTCATTGGCTAACCAGCCTTACATTAGATCTGTATTAAAACTATAAATGCAGTCGGCCCCGATAGCCTTGTGGGCAGTGCGCCGACATACAGTTGCACCTCGGATGTCCCGAGATCGAATCCCGCCTCGTGGATCTTTCCCGATCCCACCCCACCCCTCTTTCTCCCACTCACTTCCTGTCATATCTCCACTTTCCTATTGAAGAAGAATGAGAAAAAAAAAGCCCCAAAAAACTGTAAATGCATATTACGAGAAAATAAATAAAGAAAAATATAGGAATAAAAATAATAATAATAGTAATAATGGTAAATAGACACATGTTTTGGTTATATTTCATATTATATTTCATATATATATTATATTTTAAGAATAAAAGACTGGTAGGAGAACATTCCGTCTTCTGAAATTGTTCATTAATACCAAAAGATTTACCTTTAAGTCTTTTCCCCAAATTGCGAGCCAGTTTGCATTGTTTGCAAGTGCTCAGATTGGGCCACGATGGGTCTGGGACCGGTACTTTTCATTTCACTTTTCGTCTGCATACGTCTTTCTTTTCCTGAAACAATGTACTCTGGAGAAGGTGATTTTCTTGATCTCTTCCTTTGGTATTGTGAGCACATTTCTGAAGAAGGACTTGAGTGATTCCTCTGGATCTTCATTCTCAACTTCTTGTAGACTTTGGAAAATAAGATTGTCCTGCGTTGAATGTATTTGTAAGACCAGAACAACTTCTTTCAATTGTTTGTTTTCCTTGGACAAATTGGTGCCTTTGTCTCTTAACTTGTGTGTGATTGCTTTTAATGTTAAAACTTCTGTAGAGATTATTATCTGTTTGAGCTGTGATATTGTCAAGTTTCTGAAGATGTTTAAGTTTATCCTCCATTAGCAGTATTATACTGTGTTCCATGTCTGTCAGATGTGGTGAGCAAAGCAGTTCTTGACTTGACATGCATTTTTTTTTAGTTTCTGGAGGTTTGTTAATGAATGTCGGAGTATCCCTCTCTGTCCGGGTTGTGCTAGTGTAGAGCCGACATTAGGTGGTGATTCTGTGCTCAGTAAGGTTAAAATGGTAACGAGAAATGAAATTGGAGTGAGGGTTAAATCTTCAGTCGTCAGTTGTGTATCAAGTTGTTTTTTTTTTTTGTTTTTTTTTTTTTTAAATTATGGTTGATTCCAGTTAATTGGGTTAGTTGGGTCAGCAATGGCCTAATGGTTAGGGATTCTGGCTTGTAACCGAAAGGTTGCGGGTTCGAGGCCCAAGTCCGGCAGGGATTGAAGTGGGGGGAGTGAATAACCAGCACTCTCCCCACCCTCAATACCATGACTGAGGTGAGTCTCTTGAGCAAGGCACCGAACCCCCATCTGCTCCCAGGGCGCTGCAACAATAGCAATATGGCTGCCCACTAGGGCTGGGCGATAAAACGATAACGATATGTATCGTGATAGACACGTGATCGATATCAATAAAAAATGTGTTCGATAAAACGTTCGATATTTTTTATTCTTCGTCGGAAGAAAACAGAGGTTGCGAAGCAAGTTTGGTTGCATTAACAAAGGCACTTGCTCTCTGGTAACCTAGCAACGTAGGGAGTGACAAGCTAACAGCCAATCATGTAACAGTATCAGGTTTGGTTGCGCCATATCATTGTCTCGTGCTGGTCTGCTGGATTCCTCTTCATAAGCAGAAAATGAGTGCCGCAGCGAGCGCGGAAATTGTAAATAAAAGAGGAAAAGTCAGCTCGCCAGTATGGCAGTTTTTTTAGATATTATAAATCTGACCGTAGTCAGACCAATGTCGTCTGCAAATTATGCAAGATCGTCATCCCCGCCAAGACTGGTAATACCACGAACTTGATGTACCACCTTAGCCGCGCTCACCCTTTGGAGCACAGCCGTATTCAACCAACAACATCTGTAGCTGCAACACCGCACAAGCAGCAGACCACCATGGAGAGGTACTCTGCATCAGTGCCTTATGACAAAGAATCTAAACGGTACAAAGATATAACGGAGGCAGTGGCATATTTCTCTGTTTATATTTAACACTGTGCACTATTTTATTACACTTTATTAAGCATTTCTTACATTTTCTTTCATTTTGCACCTTAAATGTTAAGAGATAATTGTTAAGTGTTCATTGTGACTTTAGACTTATGTTTACATTTTAATTATTTGAGTTTTCCATGGTTGTTGACACTTCTGTCTTAATAACTGAGGGGATTATAATCAGAGGAAGGTTAACTTTAAAATAAAAATGTTTAAATGTAATATATTTTTCTCCTGGTCCTTATTTTAAATGGGTCATAAAAAATATCAATAATTATCGATATCGACCGATATGAAACACTGATATCGTGATACAGTTTTCAGCCATATCGCCCAGCCCTACTGCCCACTGCTTACTACTATGTGTGTGCACTTGGATGGGTTAAATGCAGAGCACAAATTCCAAGTATGGGTCATGATACTTGGCGATTCACATCCTTTCCTTTCCTTAAATTTTTACTATGGCTTATGTTTATAGAAATTCCAATGGCGCATTAGTGTGACGTCATGGCGACATCCATATACTTTTAGTGTTGTTCCCCTCATAAATGATTGCAAGATTTGCACTGAAAATATATATTTATATGAATCTTTCAACAGGTTCAGCATTGATTTAATCAACTGACAGGCCTAAAACATTGTAATCTGCATCTCCTGATTATCTGTCTGGATGTTTGTGTGCTGATGGTTTTTACTGGAAGTAGAACATGGAAGCAGTTGCATAAGTAGTCCATTGAAGTCATAATTTTTTTTTAACAACTAATTGTGCAGCGCAAGTGTAGTAATTCTTAAACTAAAGTTATCAGTTCTACAAAAACCATAGATAATTTAGGATTGCCTGACTTACAAATGTATTATTTGGCCGGCACAAGTGAGAAGCCTAGTATTATGGCATTTGCTGAAGGAAGAATCATGAGGCTTTAAACATACTCACATATGGTCTTATAACCTTAATACTATGCTTTTACACAGAGGGAAGAGCAGGAGCCACAGACCAAAAGGGAGAGTGAAGACAAGAGCATCACTGTAAACATTGACATCCCTGATGTTCTCAAGAAGAAGCTGGAGGACGACTGTTACTATATCAACAAAAGAAAGAAGGTATGCATGCAGTACTACTTTGATAATACAGTTGCGTCTCAAAAAATCAGAATATCATGAAAAAGTCCTTTATTGTAACTCATTTCAAAAAATGAAACTTTCATATATTCTAGATAATTACATTTAAACTAAAACATTTTAAAAAAAAATTAGTTTTAATTTTGATGATTGGAACATACAGCTCATGAAAGTCAGAAAATCAGTATCTCAAAATATTAGAATATTTACATTTGAGTTTCATTAAATGACCATCCCTACAGTAAAAATTCTGGGTATCTCTTGTCTTTAAAACCACAATAATGGAGAAGACTGCTGACTTGGCAATTGTCCAGAAGACAATCATTGACACCCTCCACAAAGAGGGTAAGTCTCAGAAGGTCTTTACTGAAAGGGATGGCTGTTTACAGAGTGCTGTATCAAGGCATATTAAATGCATAGTTGACTGGAAGGAAGAAATTGGGTAGGAAAAGGTTCACAAGCAACAGGGATGACCGCAAGCTTGAGAAAATTGTCAAGCAAAGCAGATTCAAACACTTGGAAGAGCTTCACAAGGAATGGAATGAAGCCGGAGTCAGCGCATCAAGAGTCACCACGCTCAGACGTCTTCAGGAAAAGGTCTACCAAGCCACTTCTGAAACAGAACAACGTCAGAACAACGTTACCTGGGCTAAGGAGAAAAATAATTGGACTGTTGCTCTCTGGTCCAAAGTACTCTTTTCAGATAATTAAATTTTTTCATTTCATGTTGAAATCATGGTCCCAGTGAGACTGGAGAGGCACAGAATCCAAGCTGCTTGAAGTCCAGAGTGAAGTTTCTGAAGTCAGTGATGATTTAGGGTGCCATGACGTCTGCTGGTGTTGGTCTATTGTGTTTTATCAAGTGAAAAATCAATGCAGCCATCAACCAGGAGAATTCAAAGCACTTTATGCTTCCATCTGCTGACAAGCTTAATGGAGATGCTGATTTTCTTTTCCAGCCTGACTTTAGAACCTGCCCACGGTGCCAAAACTACTTTCAAGTCGTTTGATGACCATGATATTACTGTGCTTGATTGGCCAGCCAACATGCTTGACCTGTATCCCATATGGAATTTATGGGATATTTTCAAGAGAAAGATGAGAAACCGAATAAACCAACAATACAGATGAGCTGAAGCCTCAGTGGTGCCTCAGCAGATTGCTTCCATGCCACACCTCACTAACGCTGTCATTTGTGCTAAAGGAGCCCTGACCAAGTATTGAGTGCATAAATTAACATACTTTCAAGAACTTGAACTCTTCTGTTTTGCAAATCCTTTTTTTGATTGATCTTAGGAAATATTCTAATATTTTGAGGGACTCAAATTATTAATACTGTTTTTTTTAAAAAAAACTTCTGAAATGTTTTGTTTTACATGTAATGAATCTATAATATATAAAAGTTTTACTTTTTGAAATGTTACAATAAAAAAAATGAACTTTTTAAAATTTTTAAATGCACCTGTATATACATTTACTAGGGATGTGACGAGATCCCATAGCTCGAGATCTTGTGAGATCTTGTGACAATATCCTTGCAAAACATTTTGCAGTGTTTACATTAAAGCTGCACGATTAATCCCTAAAATATCGAGATCTCGATTCAAACACTCATGCGATCTTATTCCTGAATGACAACGATTTGGCTATGTCTATTAGGATTGTTTCACTTCGCGAGTGTCAGTGGAGCGTAAGAAGCACGTTTTGTCGCTGCCCATGTTAATGAATTAGAGGGTTGGGGTAAATGAGAATGCAGAAAGAGCAACACAGTCTTTTCAACCACATTATAATCATTATGTCTGTGTTACAGACGTTTAAATAATAGAAGTACTTGTATAAAAGTTTATAGTTTGGGTATAAATGCTTATTGTCTACAGTAGCGATGAAAACGAAGGTATCTTAACACTTGTATTGCAACAGACTGCAAATACTATTTTTCCTATATATTTCATCATTGAGGATTTTTTAAGAAAAGTTTAAAAATCTCGTCTCGTCTCGTTCTTGTGAACCCAGTCTTATGTCTCGTCTCGTCTCGTCTTGTGAGATAAGTTTCTCGTCACACCCCTAACATTTACATATATGCATACACATCATTGCATCCTCTCCTGCTCCAAGTTCAGATTTATTTTGGTTTGTTCATTGCATAATTATTCCCCTTTAGTGGCATTGTGTAATGCTTACAAAAATTATTTAATTTTGTTTCATTGACAACAGCTGGTGAAGCTTCCATGCCTGATGAATATAGTAAACATTCTGGAGTCCTATGTGAAGCACTTCACCCTAAATGCAGCTTTCTCAGCTAATGAGCGCTATCGGCACCCTCAGAGCTCCACGCAGGCTAATATGAGTCCACACTATATGCCACCTGAGAGGAAGTAAGTTGTAACCAAAAGTTCAGCAACCTATTGTTGTTTTGTTTAATTTCAGTCAATCTGTGTTCCAGAATTGCACAAATTGCATTGTAGTCATTTTGAAGTAGAAATATTACAAAGTGTGTAAATGGTTGTTAACAGAGCCTATAGATGCTGAAGACTGATGCAAAAAGGAGAATGGGCAGAGATTTTGTTGCGAGAAATATTGGAAGAAAGTCCTTAATATTGAAGTTAGTAAATTTGTTTTTCCTACAGTCACCAAGCCGGACATCTTTCTAATTTACAGTCAGTAGGTATGACCAACAGGAGGTTGGCTATTTTGGTTTGAATGTGGAGTTTTGGAAAAATCAGGCTGTAAGTTACTTCATATTCCGTCTAGCAGATTCATGCAGTTCACACCAAACTTTTTTGGTTTTTGATATTTTGAATGATGTTGCCATGGTGATTTATTAAATTAACAGTAAAAAAGATAACGGTAGTTTTCTTGTATCTTTAAAGTGCATTATCCAAACTCTTCAAAAAGGATGGCTACCAGATGGGTCATAGGATTAGAAATCTTCTTACCCTAATCTTGTTAAAGTGCTCCTATTATGCCATTTTTAAAGGTTGCTAATATTGTTTTAATAGACTCGCAAAACAGGTTTACATGTATGTAAGGTCAAAAAACACTTTAGTTTTCTCCAAAAATAGATTTAATTTTACCCCATTTCTAAATGATTCGTAAACGACTTGTGCGAAGCAGTTCGAAGAATCAGTCTCTCTAAACCCCTCCTTTCCCTGAGCCCTCACTGCTGTGATTGGTCAGATGGCGCAGTCCTTAATGATTGGTCTACTGTGTACAGCGTGTCGGAAAACGAAACGCCCATTGCCATAACTGATTGACAGGCCTGGATACTTGTCAATACGTAGAAAAGACGGCATCAATTTTACCATACCAATTCGAGCCAGAGTCTGACGATGAAGCGGCTGAAGTGGCTGATCGACAAGTTAGCATGGACTACCGTGAAAAGTGCTCGCAATTTGCTTATGCAAGCAAACCGGGCACACCTCTATGTTGTAAACTTCAACATTGTATAATGCATTAAGGCGGCTTTCACACCGAACATGGAAAGCACTGCGCTGGCCGCTGAGTTCAGTGCAGCCCTTCAAAGCGCAGCGGCAAAAGTTCATTTGAACAACTCATTTGAACTTTGTCGGCGGCGTGTGCCCTTTTCGCGCTCTTTAGGGTCTTAATGAGAAGTCTATAACACACTTTGGTTAAAATTTTCAGTGGTAGTGTAAAAAACATACTTTTTACCTTGTCAGAATAAGCCCTTTTTAGTGCGAGCCATTCTGTTGCATTTTCCTTTAAACGCTAATGAGCTCTGCTCACCCAGCCCCTCTTTTCTGAGTGGGTGACGAGCCATAATGTTTACTTTAGCTGCATTTAGCCAAGAAACTTGCTAACTAGCACATTATTAACTCTCTGGGTTTGAAAAACGTGCAGGCGCGGTTTGTGGCAGTTTTTCTGATAACTCCTAAAAGAACTTCAATTACTTCATCATTTTTGATTATACAGATAAGAGCAATACATCAGGTTGGTCTCATAATAACACTCATAATAACGACAACACTCTGTGGTTTTGTGAAATAAAGAAAACAAACAGGGCGTGCAGTCTTCTGTGTTGGTCTCTGTGATCGTCATTAAGAAATGTGTCACTAAAATGAACTGAAACTCAGCGAATACTCGACACAGAGACATGAGAGATATATCTGTAGAAAGCTTGACATGTCTACTTTTAAATGAAGTATGTCTTACTTCATTTAAAAACAAATATCCTGTGTTAGAGTAATCTGTAGGAAACCAATGCCATGTCCAGTCTTTCTCGTCAGACGTAATTATTTTTAATTTGATCACGCCCACAAGCTACTTTCACTTTTGATGTTATTATTTTCCACGTGAGGCGCACGTGGCGTACCGCCCACATCAACGTAAACAAAGCAGCGTGACTTGTCTTCATTGTTAATCTTGGCTACTTGCATCTTGTTTCTGGAAGAAGACGCGCTGTGTTGAGCAAGATTTATATTTCCCTCAGAGGAAGAACGCGATGCAACGTACTGTGAGATCCACCAGAGGAGTAAGTTTTTCTTTTATTAGCCTACTTACGTTAGTTGTTGCATAGCCCTTGCATAGTCCCTTTCGGTCACAAAACATGTCTTAGAAAATTTAAATCAATATATTGTTTTCTGTAAACGAGTGAACGAGATGATTTTCACATCATCTTGTAGAAAAAAAACTCTAGCCTACCACACCCAGTTCTCAAAAGTCTTGTGAACAAATGTTCTGAATGTGTTTCATGGCCTTATTTCAGTGACTTAAAAATTTTAGTTTTTCATTAACCACGCATAAACGTTTTCTCAAAAACACAAACATGTACATTAATGTTGCTTGCGTATTATTGTAACCCAGTTTGTGCTAATTACAAAGTAATCAGACTTTAGCCATTTATATGTTTTTAAGATACTGAAAAAAGCACAAATGTCAGCATGTCAAAACTACTTCAGGGTGCCAAAACACCCTCAGACCCCAGAGAGTAAAGAAGGGCAGTTTGCAAAGATGCATAAAAAAACCCTTATATTCACTTGTGCTGTAGGTGAAGCTGGATCACAAATGATTTGCGCGAACATAGACTCATTTATATAGATCGCTGGTCGCATTTTTTTCAAAAACAAAAGTAAAGTTAATCCTCTGCGTCTTCAGCGGCTCAGATGTCGGGAGTAAATGATGGCTGCCATGTTCATTAATATATCCAATAACAGGACTCCTCAGTAACTCAATCGGAGACATTCTTGTCTTCCCCTGCACAGACACAGTGGTGGTGAGACTTTTCTCAGCTCATTTAGGGCAGGTCTAAGATGGTCACGTCAATCAACTATTGTGGAAGCGCCCTTGGTCAGTGTGATGAGAAGCTGAGAATGGCCTGATTTGAAAAAGGGGATATTACTTAAAAAGATTAAAAAATACCACCATGGATTTTTATCATTATAGGATTATTGTGTACACACACTGCCAAAAACATTTATGTTTAAACTACATGTAAAAGTGAGTTTTGCATTCGATATAAAAATATCAGTTGATATGTATTATACTGTCAGTATACTTTTACAGAATTTATTTTAGAAGTGTTTTTTTGTTTTCCTTTTTTTTTCTTTTTTTTTTTTTTACTCTTTAAAGGAAAAATCTTTATACATTTTATTCATTGTAACCTTAGTTATTGCATTAACCAACATGAACTTATGTGTATATATATATATATATATATATATATATATATGTATGTATGTGTATATATATCCTCCTCCTTTCTCCTCCTTCTTTTTCTTCTTTCTTCTTCTTCTTCTTCTTCTTCTTTTTCCTCTTCTTCCTCCTTCTGCTGCTGCTTCCTCCTTTTTCTTCTTCCTCCTCCTTCTACTTCTACTTCTTTTTCTTCCTCCTCCTTTTTCTTCTTTCTTCTTCCTCCTCCTCCTCCTTCATCTTCCTCCTCCTTCTTTTTCTTCTTTTTCTTTATTTTCTTCTTCCTCTTCTTCCTCCTCCTCCTCCTCCTTCTTTTCTTTTCTTCTTCCTCCTCTTCTTCTTTTTTTCCTCCTCCTTCCTCTTCTTCTTCTTGTTCCTCATCCTTCTTCTTCTTCTTCTTCTTCTTCTTCTTCTTCTTCTTCTTCTTTTCCCCTCTGTGGAGTTCTTCCTCCTCCTCCTCCTCCTTTTTCTTCTTTCTTCTTCTTCTTCCTTCTTCCTTCTTCCTCCTCCTCCTCCTCCTCCTTCTTCTTCTGCCTCCTCTTTCCTCTTCTTCTTCTTCCTCCTCCTCCTTCTCCTTCTTTTTCTTCTTTTTCTTCTTCCTCCTCCTCCTTCTTCTTCCTTCTCCTCCTTGTTCTTCCTCCTTCTTCTTGTTTCCTCTTCTTCTTCTTCCTCCTCCTCCTCCTTTTCTTTTCTTCTTCCTCCTCCTTCTTCTTCTTGTTCCTCTTCTTCCTTCTCCTCCTCCTACCTTCTTCTTCTTCCTTCCCTCCTCCTTTTCTTCTTTCTTCTTCTTCTTCTTCTTCTTCTTCTTCTTCTTCTTCCTCCTTCTCTTTGCCTTTCTTCTTTCTTCTTCTTCCTCCTCTTCTTCCTCCTCCTCCTTCTTCTTCCTCTTCTTTTCTTCTTCTTCCTTCTTCTTCCTCCTCCTCCTTCTTCTTCCTTCTCCTCCTTGTTCTTCTTCTTCTCCTTCCTCCTCCTCCTTCTACTTATTTTATTTGTTCTCCTCCTCCTCCTTCTTCCTCCTCCTCCTCCTTCTTCCTTCTTCTTCTTCTTCTTCTTCTTCTTCTTCTTCTTCTTCTTCCTCCTTCTTCTTCTTCCTCCTTCTTCTTCTTCTTCTTCTTCTTCTTCCTTCTCCTCCTTCTTCCTTCTCCTTCTTGTTCTTCTTCTTCTTCATCCTCCTTCTTTCTCCTCCTTTGTTCTTCTTCTTCTTCTTCTTCTTCTTCTTCTTCTTCTTCTTCTTCTTCTTCCTTCCTCCTTCCTCCTCCTCCTCCTCCTCCCTCTTCTTCTTCTCCTTCTTGTTCTTCTTCTCCTTCATCCTCCTCCTTCTTTCTCCTCCTTTGTTCTTCTTCTTCTTCTTCTTCTTCTTCTTCTTCTTCTTTCTTCTTCCTCTTCCTTCTTCTTTTTCTTCTTCCTTCTTCTTCCTCTTCCTTCTTCCTCTCCTCCTCCTCCTCCTCCTACTTCAAAATGAATCACATTTTTGAGGATCTTAATATACTCAAACTCACTAAACTGCACTTGCCCCAAAATGTACGTCAGATATGAGTTTCAGAAGTGGGTGTTGCAACCACGTGCCCCTAGAGCTACATTTCAAGTACGAGTATGAAATTTGGTAGACACATGTAACATACCAATACCTACAGTAAAGTCTCTTGGTACAAAATCTGAAACCCAACAGGAAGTCAGTTATTTTGAATTTTCTCAGCAAATTGTGTCGTTTTTGCCATTTTCAGGCTTTGTACTTCAACAAACTCCTCCTACAGATTTAATCAGATCAACACCAAATTTGGTCAGTGTAATCTAAAGGCCTTTTGCAATTTTACTGCGGAGATCTTGAGTTTCAGCTGAAGGCCGTGTCGTTGGCTGCCTGACAAATTGTTCGCCATGAAACGGGAAGTTATTATAACTCAGGCATACAATGTTTGATCTGCCCCAGACTTCACAAGTTTTGGTTTGAACTTCACAAGTTCTTCACAAGATTTTTGACCTGATGAGATCTACATACCCATATTCAGTTTTAGTCATAGTACTACCTGCTGGCAACAGGAAATGTCATGTTTTTATACTGTAACAAATTTCTCGAGGGATTTAATGACATCAACATTATCTTTGGTCAGTCTAATCTAAAGGCCCTTGCGATGTTAAATTGTAAAGATCTTGAGTTTTCGTTAAAGGGTGTGTCTGTGGCGGCTTGACAAATTTTGATGTTGCACCATGGAGAACGTTTTTGTAACTTATCTATACAATATCTGATCTGCCCCAAACTGAAAAGAAAACGTTTTCACAGATTGACGCAAGCGCGGATTAAGGTTAAGTTGGTTTGTATTAGTCTAGTGTTAAATATGTAATAATGTAAATATTGCTGTTTCTTTTTTTATGTAGAACCACACCTATGTAAATGTGTGCACACATAAGTTAAACTATTATTATCGGAGAATGTGAGCAGAGTACAGGGGGAGTATAGCATTTTTTAGACTTTTTCAGCATTGTGACTTTTGTTTTTTTTTTGTTTTGTTTTTTTTACACAGTACAGCAATGCAGTGCAGTAATCTTTCATAGATGTGTTTAAACACAATAAATATAAGCAACACATTATTCAATGCTTTTTACTTTTGCATTTACTTTTGCTTGTGCAACTTAATATATAAATCTAAGTGGCAAAACGTTTAAACTACTTTTCTTACATTTTCTTTACGTTTTCTCACAAACATTCTAAATTAAAAACTTACCATTGACAGAAACAGTCAGTTCTACTGCCTTTTCTTTTGAATTTAAATCTTTATTACAAGCAATCCTGTTGTTAATGAAGAACTTTTCCTACCTCCACGAGTGCCATCTATTAATGCCTTGTTTATCTAAAAGTGCTCTTTTCCTTTAAACCTAGCCAAAAAACACATGTGTTGACTATGAAACACAGTAGACTTTAATGATATGCATTTATGGTGTAATCATGACATTTTCGTGTCAATCCTTGTTCATATTTACTGCAAAAAATGCACTGTCACTTTAATTCTGCGCGTGCAGCACATTCTCTTTGCAGAAACGATCTCTACACTGCTGGCGATACACTGCTCCTGGAAGGCACTGCCTTCTACCTACTGAGTTATGTGAACGTGGCGTTATGTGCGTATGCTTTAAGTGTGCATAAGCGCCCAAGTCTCCAGGAGAGCACGCGAGCGCTGAATGGTTAAACACTGGAAAGAATTAGAAAGAAATAAAGTTTATAAACTTTAGCGACGATGCGACACGATTCTATTGTGAAAGTAACAAGTGTCAACTGTGCAGCTTGCCTATAGTCAGACACGATGTGGTGATTGGAAACACACTTTTGAGAAAGAAAGAGAGAAAGCGTGCGGTCATTCACTCGCGCTGTTTGTGAAATTATGGCTCACATAAGGTTTTCAAATTACTTTATAAGTTAATTAATGAAGAAATATGAATTGTACCTCACCTTCAGCATTATAATTGTTTTACCTGCGCCAAAAAGAGACTGAGACAGTGCTGCTGCATGTCGTACCAAACCTCTCATGGCAGGCGTATCATCAGCTTTAGATTGGTTTATGAGATCGGCCTTTTTAGAGACCGCTGATCAATCATCCCCAAGCGATTATTGGCCGATAGTGATCGGTAACTGATCAATCGGAGCACCCCTAGTTTTTAATTTAAGCTGTGAATATTTCAATTCAAAATATTGCACACACATTTTCATAACCAAAAAATCAAAAATTCATGTTCACCTTCCTCAATTCACTTACCAAATATTCAATCTGTTTAAAAACATGATGTATAATATTCAACAGGCTAATATCAGTCCATTTTATTTCACTCTACAAATTCGCTTTCACAAATTCATTGGTTCAAATTCAGCAGAAAGTTCAGCATTTCACATCCGGGAGCTGCAGGATAGCAGTAGAGCACCGGTGTATGATCTCCAGCTGTTGCCAGTCACTCATCAGCAGGTGTCGCAAGCGGCTGTTGATGAAGGCCAAAGCACCAGTAGTAACGCAAGTCATTCACAAAAACTGATTTGCAGAAATGAAGCAAGCGCTAAGTAGAAGTTATGATTATCAGGGCCAGTATGTTTATGCGGAAAAGCTGATTGTGTTTACGTTTAATTTAACATCTTCGCTGCTACTCATTTATTCATGTAGACTACATGTAAGCAGCTTTTTCTAATGCAAAGGAGATTATAATATTTTACCTGACGTTGATGTACACAACTTTACATCTGATGAAGACATATTACTTTTGGTTACTTAGTTTGCTTAACTTTGTATTATGGCTTGTGTGACACTGTGCTGTAAATATTGGGGTTTCCCTCATACGTCACACTCCGGGATTCCCCAACGACGTGGAAAGTGCCTCAGTGAACTAATGCGGTGATATAAGATCTCAGAGTACACTTTATTGATGATGTGAACTATGACTACAGTTAAGCAGATGTAGAATATGAATGAACGTGTAAGGTTTTATGCTGTTTCCATCAACAAAAAAAAAAAAAAATAAACTGCACTCGGCTCAGTGGGCTTACACAATGATAGCCATTAAAAGACTAAACTCATAATACACCGACCTCACTGATAATGCAAACTATATACAGGCAGATGAAATTAGAATATGAACGCAAGTTACGCAAATGTAAACGAGTAGCAGCAAAGATGTTAAATTAAACGTAACCGTAATCAGCTTTTCCGCATATACATACTGGCCCTGATAATCTTAACTTCTGCTTAGCACTTGCTTCATTTCTGCAAATCAGTTTTTGTGAATGACTTGCGTTACTACTGGTCGCTTTGGCCTTCATCAACAGCCGCTTGCGACACCTGCTGGTGAGCAACTGACAGCAGCTGGAGATCGTGCATTGGTGCTCTACTGCTATTCCTGCAGCTCCCAGATGTGAAGTGCCGAATTTTCTGACGAATTTGAACCACTGAATTTGTGGAAGCAAATTTGTAGAGTGAAATAAAATGGACCAAAATTTGCCTGTTGAATATTATACATCATATTTTTAAACAGATTGAATATTTGAGAAGTGAATTCTGGAAGGTGAATGGGAATATTTGAATTTTTAGTTGAAAAATGAAATATTTTGAATTGAATATTCACTGCTTAAATAAACAACTATGTTAAATCTCAGAACCTAAAAATGCAAGCCCTGAAAATAGAAGACATTAAAATGCAAGCACTGTTAATTCAGTACATTATTTTTTCATTTAGTGCAATTCAGCATTACATCATATTATTCTTCTGAAGTAAATACAAGGCTTATTCCTCACAGCGTGTCTTCTCTCTGTAATGAAAGGAAGCCTAGATGAACTTGATGAATCTTGCTGCTTTGTTTATTCAGGTGATTTGGTGTGTTTACAGGTCTGCGTGGCTCAGGTGGATGATTTTATTATTTTGGTTCATTTTATGAAGCATTTCAGAAAGCTGTTCACGGAGACCAAGATGGAAGAAAGCAATATTTCTCCTGTCTGTTTCCATTCATTATAATGATAATTAAATGCATAGAATCAGTTGAAATGTACTGTACTGTCAATATAATTTTATGTAATTATTCTATAAATGTTCGTTTATGTATAATTAATGTATAAATGCTCATTAATATCATTTAAAAATTCTTACAGATCATTAAAAGTTTTACAGCAATTTACAGCAATTACTCAGATCTTAAAGTTAATAGGGCCTTATTTGTTTTCCCATTACAGCGAGGAACTCTGTAAAGAAATGGTGGATGGTTTGAGGATCACATTTGACTTTACCCTTCCACTGATCCTACTGTACCCAAACGAACAAGCTCAGTTCAAAAAAGTCAGCTCCTCCAAGTTCTTCCAGCCAATTATTGACAGCGCAACCTGCACCAGTAGGTAAGAGAGTAAACACTGAGTAAACTCTACTGAAGATTTGTTTTTGAAATGCTGAATTTGTTTTGGGGGGGATTCATGTTAATTTTTAACTTTTATACTTTTACAGATGTTTTAGAAGGCTGGAAATTATATGATTTTGTTTTTTTTGTTTTTTTTTGTTTTTTTGTTTTTTTTTTAAATAATTTGATTTAAAGAGATGCAGAAATGTTAACACCATATAGAATAATTGATTTGACTTATTTATACTATGACTCTGGATTGCCATGTTTCCAGATATTCAGTAGTTGATGCAAATGCCTTGACTTGTCACTTTAATCATGCCTCATGGTATGTTACTAGCTAGTATTGTGATACCACTTTTTTTTCTTTTTTTTTTTTTTCTTTTTTTTTCTTTTTTTTGCATATATTTATAGTGTTTATATAGTATATCTGCATACACACTCTACAGAAGACAATAAAAGACAATTAAAATTTCAACAGTATTGATCTGATTGTACACAATTATTGTACACAATTCATTATCCAGCTCGGTTCAGTTTAATTTTTGGTTCAGTACAATCAGATCAATAATATTGTTGAAATATTGAGATTTATACATCTCCTGAAAGCTGAATAACTAAGTTTTAGGATAGAATAGTATTTGGCCGAGATACAACTATTTGAAAATCTGGAATCTGAGGGTGCAAAAAAATCTAAATATTGAGAAAATCGCCTTTAAAGTTGTCCAAATGAAGTTCTTAGCAATGCATGTTACGAATCAAAAATTAAGTTTTACTGTATTTACTGTAGGAAATTTACAAAAAATCTTCATGGAAAATGATCTTTAATATCCTAGTACCTATTTGCTCAAGGTGTTGAGTGTGGATACAAGCATAGCAACTACTTGTATTGTTATTTTGAAGCAATATTGAAGAGACCTTTAAAAAACAACAAAAAAGTTAAAATAGATAAATATTAGTAAAATTACCCACTGTGGGAATACAGCTTCACGGTGCTTTTGATGCCTTTGACTTTTAGCATTGAAAGTTGTCCACTTACTTTTTTCTTTAATTTATGACTATTTGATATTTTGTTTTTGCTATTTGATGTTCTATTCAGATTGCATTAAATATTTTTTTCCTATATATGCTCTGATTGGAATGTTTAAAATCAACTTTGTTAAAGTAACTGCACAGTCAGTGGTGTGTGAACTTCAATTTTTATTGTTTAGAACACCCACATTCGGCCAATCCACTGTTCATAAAAGAGAAGTCCACTTCCAAAACAAAGATTCACATATAGTGTACTCACCCCCTTGTCATCCAAGTTGTTCATGTCTTTCTTTCTTCAGTCGTAAAGACATTGTTTTTTGAGGGAAAACATTTCTGCATTTTCTCTGTGTTATGGACTGGTATGGTGCCCTGATTTTGAACTTCCAAAAGGCAGTTTAAATGCGGCTTCAAAATCCCAAATGCTGTTGTAAACGATCCCCGCTGAGGAAGAAGTAGTCTTATTTAGCGAAATGATCGGTTATTTTTATTTTAAAAAATACAATTTAAATACTTTTTCATCTCACACGCTCGTCTTGCCTTTCTCTCCATGAACTCGTGTATTCTGACTCAAAACAGTTAGGGTATGTCGAAAAACTCCAATCGTATTTTCTCCCTGAACTTCAAAAATCATTTCAAAATCATCCTACATCGCTGCAGAAGTACTGCCACAGTCTTTACAAAGTGCACATGCAAAGAAGATCAAACACCCTTAACAAAAAAGGTAAAACAACGATATAGGATGATTTTGAAGTTGAGGGAGAACATGAGATGAGAGTTTTTCGACATACCCTGACTGTCATGAACCTTAACAAAAACAGTCCAGGCAGAGTAAGACAAGATGAGCATTTGGCATTAAAAAGTATATAAATTGTACTATTTTTATTACAATAACCAATCGTTACACTAGATAAGACCCTTCTTTCTCGGCTGGGATCATTTACAACTGCATTTGGGATCATTTGAAGCTGCATTTTGGAAGTTCAAAATCAGGGCACCATATCAGCCCATTATATGGAGAAAAATGCTGAAATGTTTTCCTAAAAAAAACATAATTTTTTCACGACTGAAAAAAGAAAGACATGAACATCTTGGATGACAAGGGGTGAGTATGTTATATGTGAATCTTTGTTTTGGAAGTGGACCTCCTTTAATGCCCTTCCTGTGTATTTGGGTTTTTCAGAATCTGCATGGTGAGTCTCCTTGAAAACATGATCTTAATCAATAGAGTCACAGAGGATGCAGAGTCATGTTTCAGTAGTCGTTGCCACACTGGCATGGAGAATGATAAATTACTTTCGTGGCAGAAAGATCTTTAGAATATGGATCATGCTGAAAAAAATAATACTTTGAACCAACTGAAAAAAAATTACTGTAGTTTTTACAACTAAATTTATTAGTTTTCCTCAAACTATACTTTTAATTTGGTTGAAACTTTAAACCAAAATTTAAAGTTAAACAAATTAAACTTTAAAATGTAATTTGATATCAATCAAAATAGTTCTTCTGCCCAAGAAAAAAATCACACAATGTTAATGTATTTGTTATTATAGAGACCAAGAATATTTTTTTTTACTTTGGTACAAGTTACATTTTTATTTTGGAAAAACCTACTTTTTAACCTACTAACATCCAAGTAATTCTTTTAAAGTTTTGGTTACCTGAACTTTCAGTGGATTAACAGAAATCTCTCAGGCTTCTTTAAAATATCTTAATTTGTGTTTCAAAGATGAACCAGTCTTATGGGTTTGAAACAACATGAGGGTTAATAAATGACAGATTTTTCATTTTTGGGTGATCCTAACTCTTAAAGTCTATGTGTCCATCTGTAGAAAAAAACAAAACAAAGAAAAAAAGTTTATTTTTTCTTCCAAGCAGGGCAGGTTTTTCTTGTACTTGCAGAGTCAAGTCAAGTCAAGCCACCGTTATTTATATAGCGCTTTTTACAATGTAGATTATGTCAAAGCAGCTTTACAGTTTTAGAAAACGGAAATAGTGGGCCGTTCTCCTCTGGCCAGACAAGACCAACAGTTTAATTCTAGGTTGCAAAAAAGTCAGATTGTGCAGAGGATCTGGTTTCCGTGGTCTTGTCCTGATGGCCGTCTAGATGATGAGGTCTTTAGAGAGCATCTGTCTCTAGGGCTCATCTAGTTGTCTTGGTCTCAGCTGACATCCAGAGCTGTAGAGGTCATCTCTAGGTGCTGGTCCACCATGTGGGCTAGATACGGACTGGATCCAGGTGACTGCAGTGGCCATCTGATCTGGATACAGATCAACAGTAACAGCGCAACAGTAAACACTCCATTTTCAGTTAAAGGCAGTTCATCATTGAATTCAGTGATGTCATCATTCAGCTCAGTTCAGTTCAAGTAGTATACAATACCGTTTGCAAATTAAGTGTTCCCAACTAAGCAAGCCAGAGGCGACTGCGGCAAAGAACCAAAACTACATCGGTGACAAAATGGAGAAAAAATGATGAAAACGAATGAAAACGATGGCCGTCTAGGTGACGAGGTCTTCACTGGGGATCCGTCTCTGGGGCTCATCTAGTTGACGTGGTCTCCGCTGACATTCAGGGCTGTAGAAGTCCTCTCTAGGTGCCGATCCATTGTCTGGTCTGGCTATGGACTGGATCCGGGGGACTGCAGTGACCATCTGATCTGGATACGGACTGGATCTGGTGCTTAAGGTGACCTCGGAATAAGAAAAAAAACAGACTAATATTAGCGTAGATGCCATTCTTCTTACGATGCACTGAGTACATTTAGTGTTATGGGAAGTGTTCCCGGTTCCGGTCGACCTAATTAATGCAGCCTAACAATCCTTTAACGGATTTGAATTATAGAAATGTGTTAGTGTATTATGTGTAAGCTAGGTTAAAGAGATGGGTCTTTAATCTAGATTTAAACTGGCAGAGTGTGTTTGCATCCCGAACAGTGTTAGGTAGATTGTTTCTGAGTTTGGGCGATAAGAATAAGAAAATGATCTGCCACCCGCGGTTGATTTTGATATTCTAGGTATTATCAAATTGCCAGAGTTTTGAGAACACAGCAGATGTGAGGGACTATAATGTGATAAGAGCTTGCTCAGGTACTGAGGAGCTAAACCATTTAGGGCTTTATAAGTAATTAGCCAGGTTTTTAAAATCTATACAATGTTTAATAGGGAGCCAGTGCAGTGTTGACAGAACCGGGCTAATGTGGTCATACTTTCTGGTTGTAGTAAGAACTCTAGCTGCTGCATTTTGGACCAGCTGTAGTTTGTTTATTAAGTGTGCAGAACAACCACCCAATAAAGCATTACAATAATCTAACCTTGAGGTCATAAACGCATGAGTTAAAGTTTTGGCATTTGACATTGAGAGCATAGGTTGTAATTTAGATATATATTTGAAATGGAAAATGCAGTTTTGCAAATGCTAGAGATGTGGCTTTCGAAGGAGAGAGCTATCAAATGGCACACCTAGGTTCCTAACTGATGACGAAGAATTGACAGAACAGCCATCAAGTATTAGACCATGTTTTAGGTTATTACACATGGAGGTTTTAGGTCCAATAATTAGCACCTCTGTTTTTTTCAAAATTTAGCAGTAAGAAATTACTCGTCATCCAGTTTTTTACTACACAATCCGTTTTTCAATTTGGTATGTTTAGCTGGGCTGAGAAGAAATATAGAGCTGAGTATGATCAGCATAACAGTGAAAGCTAACACCATGTTTCCTGATGATATCTTCCAAGGGTAACATGTAATGCATAAAAAGTAATGGCCCTAGTACTGAACTTTGAGGTACTCCATACTGCACTTGTGATCGATATGATGCCTCTTTATTCACTGCCACAAATTGATGGCGGTCAGATAAGTACGATTTGAACCATGCCGATACACTACCACTAATGTAAACATAATTTTCAAGTCTGTTCAAGAGAATGTTGTGGTCAACAGTGTCGAACGCAGCAGCACAAACAGAGATGCAACCACGATCGGATGACAAGAGCAGATAATTTGTAACTCTAATAAGAGCAGTCTCAGTACTATGATACTGTCTAAAACCTGACTGGAAATCCTCACAGATACCATTTTTCTGTAGGAAGGAACATAATTGTGAGGATGCTTCCAAAGATATTAGAAAAGGTAGTAAGTCTTTTAGTAGCCTAGATAGAATAGGGTCTAGCATACATGTTATTGGTTTAGATGATTCAACAAGTTTATACAATTCTTCCTCTCTTATAGTAGAGAATGAGTGGAATTGTTCCCCAGGAGATCTATAGCGATCTGATGCGATACTGTGATTAACGGCTGCATGGTGACAATTTTATCTCTAATAGTATCGATCTTGGAAGTAAAGTAGTTCATAAAGTCATTACTGGTTTATTTTTGTTAACTTAGCCACTGTATTGAATAAATACCTAGGGTTATGTTTGTTTTCTTCTAAAAGAGTCAAAGTAATCAGATCTTGCAGTTTTTAACGCTTTTCTGTAGGATAGGGTACATTCACGCCAGGCAGTACGAAACACCTCTAGTTTTGTTTTCCTCCAGCTGCACTCCATTTCCGGGCTGCTCTCTTTAGGGGGCGAGTGTGCTTGTTATACCATGGGGTCGAACTGTTTTCCTTAATCTTCCTCAGGCGCAAAGGAGCGACTGTATCTAGAGTGCTAGAAAAGAAAGAGTCAGTAGTTTCTGTTACATCATCAAGTTTTTCTGAGCTATTGGACATGCTGAGGAATTCAGATAAGTCAGAAAGACTACTTACAAAGCAGTCTTTTGTAGTAGAAGTGATGGTTCTACCATACTTGTAATAAGGAGTTGAATTTACAGTTTTCGTTATCTGGAGTATACACGAGACTAGATAATTATCTCAGATATCATCGCTTTGGTGCAGAATTTCCACGACATTAACATCAATTCCATGTGACAGTATTAAGTCTAGAGTATGATTTCGATAATGAGTAGGTCCTGACACGTGTTGTCTAACCCCAATAGAGTTCAGAATGTCTATAAATGCTGATCCTAATGCATCGTTTTCATTTTCAACATGGATGTTGAAGTCACCCACTATTAAGACTTTATCTGTAGCCAACACTAATTCAGAGAGAAAATCAGCAAATTCTTTATAAAAGTCTGTATGGTGCCCTGGTGGCCTGTATACAGTAGCAAGTACAAACGTCACGGGGGATTTATCATTAACACTTGTTTCTCTGGATAATGTTATATGAAGCACCATTACTTCAAACGAGTTATACTTGAAGCCCGTTCTCTGAGAAACACTGAAAATATTGCTGTAAATTGGAGAAACACCTCCCCCTTTACCTTTTAGACGTGGTTCATGTTTATAGGGGTAGACTCATTTGAGAGAATGTAATCATCTGGTTTAAGCCAGGTTTCTGTCAAACATAGCACATCTAGGTTATTATCAATGATCATATCATTTACAAAAAGCGCTTTTGTAGAAAGGAACCTGATATTCAATAAGCCAAGCTTTATCATTTGTTTTGCGGGTAGAAACGAGAAAGGAAACGTGAAAGGCAAGCTAACCGGCTAACGTGCTGCAGGCAGGCTGCACTCGTGGTTGTGAAATAAAAATGAGCGATTAACGAGAAGGAGTAATAATACGATAGAGATTTCTACAGAAAAACAAAGCTCCAGGGAGCTACAAACCCACACCACTCTGCAGCACGGGAAAGAGGAAACAGACTAATATTAGCGTAGATGTCATTCTTACAATGTAACAGGTACATTGTGTGTTATAGGAAGTGTTCCCGGTTCTGGTTGTCGAGCCGTGTTATAGTTATTAATAAATGGCCAGAGTTTTGAAAATGCAGTGGACATGAATGACTATATTGTGCTAAGAGCTCGCTCAAGTACTGAGGTGCTAAGCCATTCAGGGCTTTAGAAGATATCAGCAAGATTTTAAAATGTGTACAATGTTTAACAGGGAGCCAGTGCAGTGTTGACAGAACCAGGCTAATATGGTCATACTTTCTGGTTCTAGTAAGAACTCTAGCTGCTGCATTTTGCACCAGCTGGGGTTTGTTTATTAAGCGTGCAGAGCATGAAAAAAAAACAGCACTTACAACTGTCCTGTGACTCGATTACATCTCCAAAATGTTGTGAAAATCATTAAAACATCTTTCCTAAAACAAAAAACAAAAAAACAAAACAATGACAGCCATTAACCATCTGGATTAAAGGAAGGCAACAGGAACAGTAACCTTAAATACAATAGAACAAAGATACAAATGGGCTTAACAGAAATGAGAAATACTACTGAATAAAGTAACCAAATGTTTAAAAAAATATAAATCTCTTTGTCATGAATTAAACATACACAGGTTTTTCTTTTATTGTTTGATTAACGACAGGGGCAGCAGAAGCTGCTTTACCTTTAAAACTGAATGCATGGATCTAGGGCTGTCAAACAATTAATCACGATTAATCGCATACAAAACAAAAGTTTGAGTTTGCCTAATATACTGTATGTGTGTGTACTGTGTGTAATTATTATGTATACATAACTACAAACATGTTCATGTGTATATATTTAAGAAATATTTACAAGTGTATGTATATTTGATAATTTTTATATAATTTATATTATCTATAAATTAAATTATTTTGTACATAAGATATTTATCTTAAATTTAAGTTGTGTGCATTTATATATACATAATAATTACACACAGTACACACAGATTTATTAGGCAAACTCAAACTTTTATTTTGTATGCGATTAATCGTGATTAATCGTTTGACAGCCCTACATGGATCCAGTATATTGATTCACATCTAACTTTCTTCCCGAAGTTTACATTTGCTTAAGACATAACAACTGTGTTTATTTTAAACTTGCAAATACTTTTTCAACGCATTTTGTGTATATTTGAACAATTCGGCTCGGTTAACGGTTCGGTTTCTCAGCTAATATCGCTTTTGAAATATCAAGCTTTTTATTTTTTAATTTATGGATGCTTTTAAATCACTCTAAAGTGTCAATAACTTTATGCAATCTACCCAATGAAAGATGCGCGGATGTATGTACATGCCTCTACATGTACGTGTGACAAAACACACCCGTTAAGCAGTTAACTTACTCAAAGTCATCATATACATATATATTAATTGTAGTAACAATAAAATCATAAGTTATTTGTGTAATTACTCACCGATATTGTGGAAGTGTGTGTCAGGTGCGGTCTCAATGCCGGAAAACAAGATGGCCGTCGATCAGAAAATCAAACCCAAACTTCGATGACGTCAGTACACTTTTGCACTTTTTTCAGTGCACTAGGTCAGATGACTTGTCACTGGATCTTTTGCAGGCTGGGTTATTGAGAAGCTGTGTGGGTCAGACAATATGTTATGATACGAAAACTGAACCTTTGTTAAGTTAATTGTTGTCTCTTTCCTTGTCAGGTCAGACACTCAGAATGTAATGTGTCTGTTAAAGGAGAAGTCCACTTCCAGAATAACAATTTACAGATAATGTACTTACCCCCTTGTCATCCAAGATGTTCATGTCTTTCTTTCTTCAGTTGTAAAGAAGTTGGAAAACATTTAAAGATTTTTTTCCATATAATGGACTGATATGGTGCCCCGAATTTGAACTTCCAAAATGCAATTTAAATGCGGCTTTAAACCTTCTAATCCAAATGTGGTTGTAAACGATCCCAGCCGAGGAAGAAGGGTCTTATCTAGTGTAACGATTGGTTATTTTCATTAAAAAAATACAAATTAAATACTTTTTGCTCTCCCTGAACTCTGTGTATTCTGGCTCAAGACAGTTGGGATATGTCAAAAACCTCGATCGTATTTTCTCCCTTAACTTCTTCAAAAATCATTTAAAAATCATCCTACATCACCGCAGAAGTTCTGACCCAGTCTTTGCAAAGTGAACATGCAAAGAAGATCCAACGCTCTTAACAAAAAAGGTAAAACAGCAATATAGGATGATTTTGAAGTTGGGGGAGAACATGAGATGGGAGTTTTACGACATACCCTAAAAAACAGAGGTCGGGAAGAGCAAAACAAAACAAGCGTTTGACATTAAAAAGTATATAAATTGTATTTTTTTAATGAAAATAACCGATCGTTTCGCTAGATAAGACCCTTCTACGTTGGCTGGGATCGTTACAGCCACATTTGGGATCGTTTGAATCCGCATTTAAACTGCATTTTGGAAGTTCAAACTCGGGGCACCATATCAGTCCATTATATGGAGAAAAATCCTGAAATGTTTTCCTCAAAAAACATCATTTCTTTACGACTGAAGAAAGAAAGACATGAACATCTTGGATGACAAGGGGGTGAATATATTATCTGCAAATTGTTGTTATGGAAGTGGACTTCTCCCCTTCCCTGTCAGGTTACAAATACAGAACAAAGGTGTGTTCACCACATGTATCACTTTCCGGTGGGGAGGAAGTTTAAAACCGTTACCTTTCCATTTTAACAAGGTGATTAGCTGTTGGTGTTAGAACATTTCATTTATATTTACACTGGCTTTAGAAGAAGTAAAAAGTATTGTCCATCTGGGTGTGAAACTCATCTGCATTGTGTACAAAATTAAACCCTATGCATTGTTTCCAAACCTCTTAAATTATTACAGGTGTCCAAACATAAGAAATTGTGGAACTATTACCACTGCATTAATTTATGTTAAAAGGTCTATTTCAGGAGTGTCCAATCCTGCTCCTGGAGGGCCGGTGTCCTGTAGAGTTTAGCTCCAACCCCAATTAAACACACCTGAACCAGCTATTCAAGCTCTAAACAAACTAGAAACTTCCAGGCAGGTGTGTTGAGGCAAGTTGGAGCTAAACTCTGCAGGACACTGGCCCTCCAGGACCGAGTTTGGACAACCCTGTTCTGTTTGCTTCAACAGGGAGTAGATGTATTGTAGTTTTTTTAAAGGGGTCATCGGGTGCCCATTTTCCACAAGTTGACATGATTCTTTAGGGTCTTAATGAAAAGTCTATAATATACTTTGGTTAAAAATTCTCAATGGTAGTGTAAAACCCTTTTTACCTTGCCAAAATCAGCTCTGCAAAAATCATCCTGTTCTGGTCGAGGTTGCTTTAAACACCCCTCTTTTCTCTTTGTAGAATGACGAGCCTGTTTACTTTAGCCACATTTAGCCGTGTTTAGCCGCTAAACGTGCTAACTAGCACGTTATTAGGAAAGGCGATCGCAAAGATTCATAAAAAAACCTTATACTCACTTCCGCTGTAATTGAAGATGGATCACGAATGATTCCTACAAACATAGATGGATATATGTAGATCGGGAGGCGCATTCCATTCACAAACAAAGGTAATCCACTGCATCTTCCCGTCTCTTACTGTGACACTGCATGTCGATAGTAAATGACGACCACTACGTTCATTATTACATCCAGCAACACAACACCTCAATCGTTTAATTGGAGATATTCTTGGCTAACTTACATCCCTGCTCTGGCATTGAAACAGTGGAGGTCGGACTGTTGTTACAGCTGATTTAAGGCAGGTCTGAGGTAAGACGCTCATGCCAATGGCTCCATTTGAAAAAGAGGATATTATTTTTAAAGATTGACTAAAAACCACTGCATGAATTTTTATCATTATAGGGTACATGTGTTCAAACAACATGTAAAAGTGAACTTTGCATCCGATGACCCCTTTAAGGTTTCCAAAGAATGGGTATGAATGGATTTGGATGAATATTTGTAGCTCTTTTATAGTAGACTCTGCTGCTGCATCCCAAGGTACTAAGAAATTTTTATGGCAGTCTCTGCTGAGTTTGGTGATTGACATTAACCAATTGTCCAGTGACAAATCCTTATGCAAAGGTGGATTCAAGGGGATCTCCCTTCCTGTCCTGTAAGAGATGTCTGGCATTTTTATTAGCAGCTTATCTGATGTTGCTTGGCATTTGTTTGTTGTTCACAAAGATTCATTCACAGTGCTTTCTCTACACTGGCAATTAGTAAATGGAATGCCATCTCAACTGCTGTTCACTACAGCTTTTTTTTTTTCTATAAAAAATAAATGAAAAATAAATCTATGGATGTTTCAAAGGCTGAGCTATAGGTTGTTAATGGTAGTATAACCTTCCTGTAGCCATTTGGAATCACTTGAAATCAATTGTTTGTATAAAACAGTAGCAGTCATTTGAAAATTATATAAGAATAAGTATCCTGTATATGTAATATCCTGCTGTTAGAAAGCCAGTGTTCTCATATTAATTATCACATTACTGTCATAGTCATATGCCATAAGTTGAGGGTCTTGCATCTGTTGCCTTCTCTGTTTGCCTCCGCTATATTTGATACATTTGATTCATGGTGCTCTTTTGGGTGATTATGCCTTTGTTTTGCATTATCACAGAAAACACACCAGTGTTAATTTTGACAGGCATTTTTAACTTAGTCTTAGTCTTTATCTTGAGATGAAAATGCTTAATAGTCTTAGTCACATTTTAGTCATTTGAGTCTTTCATAGTTTTAGTCTAGTTTTAGTCAACGAAAAATCATTGCATTTTTTGTCGACTTATAGTCATTACTTTTAGTCAAACTGCAGTTACCAACATTTATTTTGGTAGGTATTTTATATGTAGTCAAAAATAGTCATTAATTCTTCTCTCTTTAGACCAAATCAATTAAGCTTATAATAAATTTGAATCAAGGATTGAATTTGAGAAAGCTTGAATAAATTATGAAAATATTCATTTTTGGGTGAACGATCCCTTTAACAGTAGTGCAAAAGGTGCTGTATATATAATTTTTGAAAATGAAGCACAGTAAGACAAATAGTAGGTTTACTTACTTAATATATGCATTTATTTAACATCTTTTGTTGGTTAACATTAATGAGACAGACAGGTATTTAATTAGCAGTGCTGTCCTTTTAAGATGGAGGGCATGCATGTAATACTGACACACATTCGGCCACATACTGACAACATTTTCACCCACCTGTTTACGTTTACTTAGGCCATAACCGACTGTATTTACGTGAGATACTCAGCACAATAGACATTTGGACTACTGTGTATTGTATTTGAGCACTGACAACTAATCATGTGCTTTTGAGAACTGAAGAAGTGGAGTGTACGCAAGAAAAGCACTTCTGGCATGTGTCTATCAGTGCAATTCCGCCTGTCCCGCAGTAAGGGTAAAATCTCTGCGTGGCAGCTATCCTATAGGACAGTTAGCCTATAGGATGCATTCTGAATGTCCGGAAGTCCTCAAATAACATTCTAGTCCCATCTCGTCTTGTTAACTTGTTAACGTAGAAGTAGAATACATTTCGTTATAGTTTTTATCATCAGATATTAGTGTTATCTCGTCAATGTCTCGTCTTAGTCACAGAAAAAATGTTTGTTAACGAATATTTTTCGTCATTGTTTTCGTTGACGAAATTAACACTGCAACACACACACTGGTATTCCTGTCATTATGGGGATGTTTCATAGACGTAATGGTTAGACTCATAGACTGTATTTTCTGTCCCCTAACCCTACACCTAAACCTACCCCACACAGAAAATTTTCTGCATATTTAGGTTTTCAAAAATTTTCAGTTTGTATGATTTATAAGCTTGTTTCCTCATGGGGACCTAAAAAATGTTCACACAAAGTGAAAGTTTACTGGTATTACTATACTTGTGGTGACATTTTGTCCCCATCATGTGGTGAATACCAGTGTGTACACACACACACACACACACACACACACACACACACTAGTTTCCATGTTTTATGGAACTTAATGGTTTTTAGACTGTACAAACCGTATTTTCTTTTCTCTTACCCTAACCCAAGGGTCAGCATCCCACGGCCTACGCTATTTTCGGGCAAGTGTGTTCACGTTCTAGATTTAAAAATAAGAGACAAGATAGTCACATTGTTTTGGAAATGTTTTATTTGTATCCAAAACACTATGAACATTACGGAGCGTGAAACATTCTCATTAAGGGTATGTCTCTTTCATATTCGAATCCGGAGAAAGTCCAAAATAGACTCATAGAAGTATCCTATCTTTTGTCTTGCCAGGAAATCCTTAATATGGACAAAGGTGTAGCTGTAGCTAAGCTGAATAACAAGCATGAACCTTAACTAATGAAATGTGAGGACAATATTGCAACAGTATATGGTTTGTGTGTGGTGTTCAAGTCTTCTCCAGGTAATGAAGTATTTGAATGATACAGTGCTAATTGATATTGGGTAACTGGCATTTATTGCAGTGCAGAAGCTGTAAAATGTTTTCTGCCTTATTCTGTGATGAAAATGGAAAAGGTGTTTATAGTACATAAACCAATCATAATCATAAATTGTATCATAAAAATTGTCATTAGGAAAATATATATCAAAAATATTATAGAATACAAATTATTGGTTATTGTCCAGCAATGTGTTTTATTTCTTAGCCAATTAAAAGTAAGATATAAGAAAATTAGAAAAGGGAAAAAGGACAGGAAAGTACAATGACGTGTGACCAAGTGTTCCATACTTGAAATTTGTCAAAATTTACTGGCATTACTATTCTTGTGGGGACATTGGGTCCCCATAACATTGGGAATACCTGGTACACACACACAAAACCCTGTCAGTCAGGACATTTACATGCATGTATGTGGGAAATTAAGGAATGCAGATACGAAAGAAAGAATAGTGTTGATGTTGCATCTTTTTTACAAGTTTTAGAATCAATTAAGTTAAGATGCTTGAAATCCCAACTACAATTGTTCATAATTTTCACTTTTATTAAAGAACTTTCAGAGAACGTTCCCCCAGTCCTGGCCAGAATCCCTCCACCCCCCAGTCCACAGACAGCCAACCAGCTCTGAGTGAATCTTCCAGTGTCCCTGTCATTATGGCAACCCCACCTAAGCGCAGACGCTGTGCCTACCTGGATTCCGATGCCACACAATCTTTGCGTCGCTCAACGCGCAATACATCTGGAGGGGATCGGGCAGCAGAGACTGGGGGCGGAGGCAGCAGCAATGCCTCTCCTCAACCAAAGCGAAGGCCTGCTGAGGTGCAGGCACCACTACCCAAGTTCTTCCTCAACCTAGAAAAGAGTGAGTCACACTTCCTATGTCTTGTTTTATTTCTTACGACTGTAACTGTATACAGAGTTTTAAGTTGTTTCCTTTAAAAATGTTTTTAATATGCAGAGAGCTTGAATTTAGGTTGAAAAGCCATTGATTATTAGTCATTATATAATACTGTTAGATTGTGCTCATTCAGATTCCAATGACATTTAGAGTAAATTGCAGATCTCATGGTCACAAACTCACCGGTCTGATAATTAGCTAAAAATTAGGCCTAATACCATTTAATAGGCAATTCATGCTTGCCATTGTTAAACTATAGTCTCTATAGTTACCTGCCCTATATAACAAGTCTACCATGAATTACAGCTAGTATGCCTAGCACTGCCAATAGCATGCTAAAGTCAAACAGTTAGCCATAAATCTAGAATCCTGGCTGACATATCCCTATCTGAACACAGGTTCTAAAGTATGCTAACCCTGGTCAGAGATTTTCGGTATAAATTTAATGTGATTTACCAGAGCCAATAACTTCAGAATAAGTCAAAATAAATTTAAATGTAAATATAGCTGCAAGCAGCAGCTATGTAGCCAAGCTCCTGAAGGAGCTGTTCCGCAGCGCAGCGCAGAGCAGGAAGAGCAAAAACAGCAAAACTTAAATTAATGAACATGCTGGTGAGAGCTATGTGAGAATGAACCACATATGAACAGAAGTTCAGATGAGAACGAACACAAAATGTATAATAACACACTTAAAGAAATATTAGTACTAGTAATTAGTAATCTCTTTAATTTCTAGTATTAGTAATCTCATTTCTAGGACAACAGAAGAATTTAAATTCACAATATTACACACACTTCCAAAAAAAAGTTATACAGTGATTTGTAAAGTGTGCCAAAATTTAATTCTTAAAAAAAAAAGCCATTATTTTATTTGAAAAAGTTAATAATTTTATATTATTGACAAAATATTTTAGTCTGTCTTGCGTATTTTTTTCATTAGATCAGATAACATTTTAAGCTGTCATATGGTCATGTTACAATGTGCCCCTCACACATTACAGTGTACCCCACCTACGGGGCATGTTGTCACATTTCCTTTCCTTTCTTTTGAGGTAAATGACGGATACATTGTAATTATGAAACAAAGTGACATATTTGTACTAGACAGGTGTGAAATTAATGTGGATAAAAAAATTATACTCTGAACCCCACGTTAATTTACACAAACTGAGAAATTCAAAAAATGTTAGGTTGTGCCCCGCGCTCCCCTATTTTCCGACCTCTGAGGGACATCCCATGTGATTCGCGTAGATCTGATGTGTTTTGTTTTGTTTTGTTTTTTTAAATCGCGCAAATGGCCTTAAGACATTAACTAAATAAACTGCGAAAATATTGTTTTCTAAAACATCATTGATGGAATGGTCCTGAGAGCGACCTCACGGCCCATCTGCAGAACAGTTAAAAGCGTTTAAGTGATTCAAGCCGCTGGCACTGAAGCCTTTCATGTTGTGAGTTTGCGTCCTACGTGGTGCAACTTTATAAAATTGTTTAATGACGTGCTGTTTTGATATGTTTATTATCCAGATCAGCATTGTACAAATCTTTATTGATCCTGGATTAGAAATAAATGTTTTTGTCCATGCTGTGTTCATTTTCTTTTGAACTTTGTTTATTCTAAGTTCATTCTCGCCAGTAATTCTGAACTGGCTGTTTTTCATGTTCATTCCATTTCTGCTTTTTTTTTCTCTTCCTGCTCTGCACTGCGCTACAGCCCCTTTGGGGGCTTGGCCCCGTATCGCTGCTTGCAGCTATATTTAATAATGGTAATGTTTCCAAACTTTTGGTACTTTAATAATTATAACAATTCTAATACTTTATTTTAATATATTATATTATATTGTTATCATGATTATTAAATGCTGCTTTTTATTTTTTACAGGACAATAGTATGTATAATTACAATATAAGATATATCTTTTAATTTGATAAGATATATATTTTTACTAACGAGAGCTGGGGGTGTGATTTGGGGCGTGGTCAGATTTTTCCCTCTTTTTTGTCTCTAGTGCTGCGTCCGAAATCGCATACTGCTTAAGTAGGTACTACATTTAAATATGAACGTACTACCCGACCGTTAAAAAGTACGTTCTATATAGTATGAATGTGGGTAGTATGAATGGAATTCGGACGTACTACATCCGCCATATTGATGTTGTCACGTGTCATGCGTCGTCACAACAGCGCGAAAATTTAAAGAGACTGCTCCACTGCACAAACACCGGCACCGGCAATGATCGGCGTTTTAACGTTGATTGGACAGACAGCTCAGAGAAGGCGTCGGTCAGCTGCTCGCAGATCATGCCTTCGTAGACAGCTTCTAGATTATTTATCAAATAACGTTTCGATTTACAGTGTTTAAACTTTCAATAAGTCATCTGTTTATTTAGATTGTGTTAAACAAGTGTAATTTAATCACAATAAACAACGTTTTTTTTTCCTGAGGTACTTACACTTGAAATGAGCCATGTCTCCACTTTCCGCCATTTTTCGAATATGATGCCTCCTCTCCCGGAGCCTCGTGGGATAGGAAAGTGTCCATGGTATGCGTACTACAGAATTCGGGCGGAAGCAGTAGGTCATCCGGGTACTTCTCGCCTACTGAATTTCGAATACTATGAATTCGGACATACTACTCGCCTCGCATACTGTTTTTCGCGTACTATATAGTAGGGAAGTATGCAATTTCGGAAGCAGCATAGCTGATCACATGCCTGTATAGAGCACCTCCTCCATGCTAATTTATGAGCCTTTGCCATTGTCTAACTATCATTAATATGGATGTGTGTCGAGTTTCAAGAAACTCTAAGCAAGTTAAATGCCTCAAAATTACTGGAAAAGTAATTGGTATATAGTCCTATTTATTAGTTTTACATACAGGTATGCATGCGTGTGTGTGTGCATATATATATATATATATATATATATATATATATATATATATATATATATAAGAAGAGTTTGGTTCCAAAACGCTATAAATCCATTTTGATTAATTTGAGTAAAAATGTGTTTTCTTTACCAAGAAAGTGGCTAGATGAAAACCACTATTTTCTGTTTCAAACTTTCACATAGCATCTTTGGTTATAATGACATCATAAATTTAAATCCAGAATTTAATTTTCAGAGATTTATTATAAAAACTGATTATTTTTTCCCCCCAAAATGCAAAAAAATCCATCAGGGCTCTACGCTTACTTTTCTTTTTAGGAGCACTTGTGCTTCTTACTTAAAAAAAAAATTAGGAGCACAGTCAACATTTTAGAAGCACATTCTAATCAATAATAAAAAAATCAGATCAAAAATTTGCCTTCCCATTATGAGGTGATATTTGACTCCTTAAAGTGAATTAGAGGGGAATTTTGTTTTTACCTTTGTAATGGCATTTTTTAACTTTATTAAAAGTATGTCATCTTTTATGTCAATTTTTTATTTTTTGTAAATATATTTTATAAGCTTTTTTAAATTTCTAATTAAAACAGAATAAGAATAAGCCAATCAAATGAAATCAGTATTAACAAAATTAATTTGTACTACAGAGGTGGCACAGAAGAACACAAAAGTGGCTTGTAGGTGTATTTTCATATGTTTAATGAGGCTCAGGGGTGGCATGCATGCAATCAAATTCATAAATTCATGTTGAGGTGAATGTTTTAAGTATAACATTTTGAATATAGAAATATTAAATTATTTAAATTACTGAAAAGAAGATACTTTAAAAATTAAACTAAAACTGCCAGTAGGTGGTGGTTTTAATTACTGAATCATATCATTCATTCAGGAATAAAGCAAGTGACTGGCCATTTCTCAATACCAAGTACGCAAAGTTCGGACTTGCGTCCTTCGTAGTTCGGACTTGGTAGTTTGACTTGGGAGTACGAACTCCCGAGGACAGGAGAACGCAAGTCCTGTAATTCTGCAAATGGAACAGCAGCGTACTTGATAACGTCTGTCAGCTCGCCTTTTCTACTCCATTTATCTTCACTGTATTAAAATAAGACGAAATATGATATCAACCACCACTGCCTCTTTTCGTTTTCATTTAAACATTAATAGCTGCAAAAATATAGTTCAGGGAATGTACAACATTACAGTGAAACGAAATATTATATCAAACAGCACTGCCTCTTTTCTGTTTCATTTAAACATATTAATAGCGACAAAAATGTGGTTCATGCAACGCGTACACGCATTACAATAAAACGAAGTGATATCAAATACCACTGCCTCTTTGTTTTCTTCAAAATATAAACTACAGCCCTCTTTTCGTACTCACTTAAAAAATAAAACATTAATATTTGATTTAGGCAATATGTGCACTGTGTAAAATACATCTTTACTCCATGTATAATAAAATGAAACATGACAAGCACAACTCTGCCTTTTTTTTTAATGTCAGTTTTAATGAACAATATTAGCCATTATAAAAGTATAAGTATAAACTATAAGAGACGTATGTAATCGGAAATGAAGACAAAGGCAAACAATTTGGTCAAATGCATGCTAAAAAGTCAGCGTTGAATTACGATTGATAAATAAATAATTTATGAAGCATAACTTTGTCCTCAAGCAAAACGATATGCCCTGGAATAAATAATAGATTCACGAGACCAAAAATTAACTGTTAGATTTACCCAAAACGAATTATACCTCTTGATTAACCACTACAGAGACATCAGGACCGGTGGCAAACGTCAGATGGACTAGCCGTGGTGAGGCTGTCTCTGGGGGATACACGACCACTGAGCACCTCCGAAATTGGCGAAACAAATTTTCAAATAGGTGTGGTCTTCGTAAATAAACCGCAGGTTTGAGTTTTAAACAACGACATTCTCGCCTGAAATACTCTTAAAACTACATTTCATGACACAATAACAGTAATATTTTGAAAATTATGCGTGTTTTCGCCTCCGCCATTAGCGCTCGCTGATTGGTACGAAATGCATTCTGGGATACATGGCTGCCTCAAGTCTCCTCTTGATGCATCCTTGATAAAAGGGGCGGATATATATATATATATATATATATATATATATATATATATATATATTCTTATACATATAAACATATACACGCGCAACAGTTCTCAAAACTGATTGGCTGATAAAAGTGCGATATTAGAGTGATATCAGAACTCCAACTAGTTGCCTAGCAACTTTTATGATGGCTGTTGTTGTTGTTGTTGTTGTTTATTAAAGCAGTAAGCCCCAAGAAGCTGTGGTTTACATTGAATTCATAACAGCTAAGGGGCGTTGTTAGGTACAATGCGAAGCGGAGTTGTTATAAATTCACTGTCAACCACGGCTTCACAGGGCTTATTGCTTTCATAAAACGGTTATTTCATATACGTAGCAAGGCAGTGACTTTTTCCACTGTTTCAGCTGGTAGCAATGCAGTGGGGAATGGAGCAGGAATCCGTTTCAACAGTCTTGAACATAAACCGCTGTAGGATGCTGATCTCCTGGAGCACCAAAGGGTCCTAAGATCTGGAACACGCAGATGTGGGCCTGTAGTAGGTGCTGAAGGTCCTTAACTTGGAACACGCAAGCAAAAGTACCTGAAGTGACGGTTTGCTCGCCGGAGCTTAACCTTGTGGCAAATGTCTGTTTGTCTTCTGCCTCTCTGGGCTAGAGACTCAGAACTTGGTCACTCCACTTTGTCTCTCTAGGATGGAGACTCAGTATGTGCTGCATCTGTTGTTATCTCACTGGATGAAGACTCTGTTGCTGCCTGAAAAGCTAGAAACTCGTACTTGGTATTTGTTGTTGTTAGGGGTGCTTTGATCAGGATTTTTGAGGCTGATCACCGATCGCCGATCACAGGAAGCAGTATCTGCCGATCCAATCACCGATACTGATCTTTTTAAAGCAATTTATTAATCATGTAAAATTATTTATAGAGATACTCCAATCAAGATTTTTAGACACTTATTCAGGGCCTGATGTTTTGGGGTTTTTTGTTTTTGTTTTTTTGAGAGAGGGGAGTTTTTTAATTTGAGGTGTGGAGGAGAGCATTTTTTAGACTTAAAAAAAAAATCATATATATATATCTCACATAATAGTTTGATCATGCAGTGCATTTATGTTTTTAGAATTGTGCTTACACTTACACTTAGCTTACACACAGCACAAATCTGATTTCCACAAACACATTTATCCATTATTTTGATTTCAAACCCAAACATTGTTATTGAAAATACCTTTTCAGCGTATATACCACAAACAATGCGCTGTCACTTTAATTCTGCGTGTGCAGCACAGACTCCGTGCGGCAACGATCTCTTCACTGCTGCAGATACACCGCTTCTGGAACGCACTACTAGACCGCAACCGTGTGCAGCTTGAACGCTTTAATCCGATTGCATGAGAGCGGCAAAAGTACGCACTGCAAACGGAGGTATGTGAACGTGTCGTTATGTCTTTATGCTTCAAGTGTGCATGAGCACCCAGTCTCCAGGAGAGCGTGCGAGCACTGAATGGTTAAACACTGGAAAGAATTAAAAAGAAATGCAGTTTACAAACTTTTGCAATGATGCGACACTGATTCTATTGTGCAACTAATAATTCCTGTGTCAACTGTGCAGCTTGCTTATAGTCAGATGCGTGGTAGTGATTGGAAGCCATTTGCGCACTTTCGAGAGAGAAAAAGAGAGCGCGCAGTCATTCACTTGCGCTGTTTGTGAAATTACGGCTCACATAAGGTTTTTAAATTACTTAAGTTATTTAATGAAGAAATATGAATTGTACCTCACCTTCAGCATTGTAATTGTTTTACCCGTGCCGAAAAGCGCCTGAGACGGTGCCGCTGCATGTCATACCAAACCTCTCACAGCAGGCGCGTCATCAGCTTTAGATCGGTTTATGAGATCGGCCTTTTAAGAGACCGCCAATCAAACATCCCCAAGGGACTATTGGCCGATAATGAACGGTAGCTGATCAATCAGAGCACCCCTAGTTGTTATCTCATCCTTGGGGGTCACAGACTCAGAACAGTGTAGCCGTTATTGCCTCTTCCCTTACAGGACTTAGACTCAGAACGGGTATCTGTTAGTCTGTCTGGATGAAAGACTCAGAACGGTGGTTGATCTTTCGGGACTCAGACTCAGAACAAACGTTTTTCTGCTATTGTCTCACCGGATGGGAGAGTCAGAACCAGTTGTTTCTGTTGCCAACTTCCCTATAATAAGGGGCAAGACTCAGAACTTGTGTATCTGTTAACATCCCCTGGACATGCCGGAGACTCAGAACGAGTAGTGTCTTTTGGAAGGGTACATTTATACCCTTCCATTGAGGAGGAGATTGAAATTTACCAGTGCATTTCTCACTGTCCAAACCACAACCAGAATGCATTTGCAAATGTTACGAAGACATTAAGTCCAAACATTATGGAAAAAGATTGAGCATTTGTCCATTAACAGGTAGTCCGCCAAGATCCAATCAAAATGTAGCAAATCTTTGTCCACTATTGTGGTCAGAGAGGGGCCCCCACCATAAACTGGGCCCTGGAATGTGCTGTCTACTACAATAGTATTTAATAATAGTGTTTTGTATTGAGAAACGGTGCATGTTTGTGATGGTGATTTTTAGAATGATTTCTGAAGGATCATGTGTCACTGAATACTGCCGTAATGATGCTGAAAATTTGATCACAGGAATAAAATAAATTTGAATATATATATTAAAATTTAAAAACTTTATTTTACATCATAATAATATTTCCCATCATTACTGCTTTTGCTGTAATTTTTGTTAAAAAAAAAAAACCTGCGCTGGTATCGGATCGATATTGGTATCAGCAGATACTTAGTATTTTTGGTATTGTTTTAAAAAAGGTTCTGAAAAGTGGTTTTTAGAACAAATACAAACGTAAGGTATGGTCTACGGTGCTTATAGGTACAAGAAACATCTTTGTATATATTTTTTTTTATTTTGAAATTGCATATGTTTCTCCACTGTTTATCCAGAGACTCCCGTTCACAGTGGCTCCTCCTCTCCTTTGCCCTTGACACCCAGCAGGGATTGCACTGGAGTGCTTTTCTCAGGGCTGGAAACCCAGAGGAACTACGAACTAAATGAGGTGAGTCCTAAACCCAGGTGCAAGTCTTGCTTTACTGTCTGAAGTAGAAAGGCCCTATTAAAATTTAAATATAACGAACCCATACTGTACTTTATATAGCTTTAAAAAGTGGTGAGTGGAATGAATGTTTTCAAAATTTATTATTGAAACTAGACATTGGTTGTTTTTATTCAGCAATTTATTAATAGATTAAAAAAAAATCAACAATTTCGGTAACACTTTAGTATAGGGATTGATTCTTACTATTAACTAGTTGCTTATTAGCATGCCTATTTGTATCATAATGGCAATTTATTAGTACTTATAAAGCACATATTCTGCATGACCATATTCTACTTCCCCTAATCCTACCCAATATCTAAACTTACCAACTACCTTACTAACTACTACTAATAATTTTTTTTATCAAATATTAATCTTATTTATTATTAGAAAGATCTTAGTTATTATGGCAATGCAAGTTTTGCATAAGTGTTTTTCTCTTTAATTGCTAATGTGACCTTTTTACAATGGAACAGGTTGTAATGGAAATTTGATTTTTGCCTATTTGTTTTAAACTACAGTTCAAAATAAAGGTTCAGTAAAGGCAACTAGTTTACTGGAATGATTATACGTTGTCAGAAAAAAATAAAGGAAACAAAGCAGTAAATACTAAACGCAGTACAGAAATCCATTTCACATGGCATATAATTGGGATTACTAATGTGTTTGTTAGTCTAGATTATGAAATGGCAGCTGATAGCACTATTTTTAGTCTTTTATGGTGAGCAAAAGCTATTTGTGGCTCCCTGATAATAGGAAAAACTTTGTTTCTTAAAATAGAAACAAAAAGATGACTTTAACCAATTAAAGCAAAAAAAAAGTAAACAGTATTTGTTAAAGATTAAAAATACATTAAAAAATAATAATAATAAAAATAATAATAGGTCACAATTTCAGTAAAGCACTTAACAAGCACTTAACAAGCACTTAACAAGCACTTAACATAATAAATGTAGTCAGAAAACACCAAGAGATACTAAATAAATAGTACTAATATTATAAATACTATGTTAATTTATAATGTATACTGTATAACCAGAGGTGTATTAATAAGTTATGGAGACTAATTTTAGTGCGGAAAAACAGGTGAGTGAACCATCCCCCATGTCACCATTTTTCCAAAATAAAATAAAAGTAATTCCAGTAATAAGTTGGAAACCCCACTAAACGTAACAATACAAAATCACTGCAGTCTCTGATGGTGCTAGGATAGCTAGCATCTATTAAGAAGATTATTAGGTTATGCTGTGGTGTCGGAATTGGTATTGAGATTTTCTCTGGTATTAACTATTTCAGTTTTAGTATTGTGACTTAGCTGCACCAATTCTCTACAGTTAAACACTGTTTTTGTATTGCTGCACTGTTAGAAGTAGGATCTGTACTTAAAGGGATAGTTCACCCAAAAATGAACATTTGCGGGTAATTTACTCTAAGACATAAGTGACTTTTTTTTCTTGAGTAGAATAGTATAGAGGATTTTAGCTGAAATCATGAAAAAAAAAAAAAAAAAAAAAGTCACCCACATCTTGGATGGCTCAAGGTTGAATACGTTAATGGCAAATTTTAATTTTGAGTGAGCTATCCTTTTAACTCTGCTCTGGTGCAACACCACTTTGTATGCCTGTAGCCTAATTTTAAAAAGATAGGTCTTTAAAATCGGTTCACCCTTATGTAATTGTCTTGAGGTTCTGAGCTGGAGATTGACGCCAGATAACTACCCTCAGAGTGACCAGCTTCCCCCTCCTTCCTACCTCTATGGCGCTCAGCACCTGCTTCGGCTATTTGGTGAATATCAGCTTCTTTTTTATGTATATAAAAATGTTGTCATAAATTAAAGGAATTATATTTTAAAATCTTTTTTTTTTTTTTAGTTAAACTTCCAGAAATCTTGAGGAAGATGCACATACCAGAAAAGAACCTGAGGGCACTAGTGAAACATTTCGAGCTTTTTCTCAGGTGCAAATTTATTTTACCATTGCATGCACATGAATAATTTGAGTGCACAAATACTTTATGTAAGCTAAATGTGTGAAAGGTAGTTGTAAATCATTGTTTTGTAGTTTCAAGGTGATCATGCTGATCACTTGATAGAGAACACAATTTGATCTTGAAGGACATCTCAATTCTGTAATTAAGGGGTGCGCAGATCCGATGTTCAGTATTGGTATTGCTCTGATGCTGGCATTTTCTGCCGAATTGGGGTATCGGTCAGACGGGGCCGATCCAAATCCGATATTATGCGTATACTATTCTATGTTAAGCCCCACGAAAGCCACAAAAACATTATACAGCACAATAAAGTTTTCATGCACTATTTTCCAAGTGTTCTGAAGCCATTTCGTAGTTTAATGTGAGGTATAGATGAATATTTTAGTCAAATTCACGTAAACTCTTCTTTCCGATGCGGCTGTCTGTCATCCTCCATACAGCATTCAAACTGCGTGTCGCGTTCGGTTACGACAGTCAAGACGATAAAACTCTCTCCACTGTTCCTATTATGCTTCATCTGTAAATAAAGATCAGTGGTTTTGCATAAAATGACTTTATCTTGCTGAAGTTTTGTGCTGTTTCTAAATTGTGTTAATTTCTACTGGGTGTCTGTTAGATCACAGCACTGGAGTAGAGACCACTATGAATTGTTCTTCACAAGCACAGTAACTGAAATTTAAAACTATTCAAATAAAAGGCTCAAACTAAAACACAGATTTAATACACTATGCTTTGCCTTGAACTTTTCTATGCAGAGCACTGTGTGCTGTGACTTTCATCTGTGACAGTAGTCTAATGTTAACTAAATAAATATGCCCACCTTAAGCACTGGTTAATACTGCATATAACAGTGCATATTGTGCAGATAATTAAAAATAGTGTTTTTGTCATAGATTAATATTATATATTTTTTTGTTTGTTATTTTTCTTTATAATAAAGTTGTCTATATTTTGTAGATTGTGTGTAAAAACACAAAAGAGTGATCATCAGTTCAACACACATTGAGGTATAGAAATTCTACACTGATTTAAAAAAAAAAAACTGCGCTAGTATGGGATCGGTATCGGATTGGGACTGGTTCTGAAAAAGTGTTATCGAGCCAGCCCTACTCTAATTGCACCACAAAGTGCCTTTGAGAGGAGCTATAGGCTAGGGATGTCATAATACTCAATATAATATCGAACCGTTCGGTACGACATCCACGGTTCAATACGCGCTTGTGAATTGCGGTTTTTCGTTTTTGCATTTAAATAACTTCCTTGTTTTATTTCTCTCGGAATTTGCTATATGTGTGCCCGTGATTTCACGTGCTGAGATGAGGAAACGCTTCCCCGCTTATATATGAAAAAGCAACACACGCAGAGCATCTTCCATTATAATGACATGCAGTGATAAGCCTTTCTAAACCTGTTGTCCAACAAAAGTTATAAAACAAAAGTTATAAAAAACGTTATAACTTGTTTTTAATTCACAACATCGGTCAAGTGTTTGAAATAACTTCCTTGTGTGATCTGATGTGGCTTCTTATCACAGACAATAGCAGACAGTAAATTCTGTACTCATATTCTATGTATGTCGATTGGCAATGGCTTATGAAAATACCCGAAATGGCTTGAAGAACACAGATAAACCATATATTATTGCAGACGAGTGTTTATTGTCCTTACATTTCGTCATTCAAAATGTTTAACGTTATATCTTGTTTTTAATAAGTTACAGCAATAGCAATGCCTTTATCCATATTAGAGAAGCTGTAACGGAAGGTTGTTTTTTGCACGAGGGCGCCATCTGGCGTCCAGTATGAATGAAACCTATTCTATTTTGCGTAAAAAATCGAAAAAAACAATACCTCTCTCAAAAGAAAAAATAAGCAGACATATACTAAACCACGCTTTTTCTAGTGTACAGAGGTTTACGGGAGTATTTTGTTAATTTGTCCCAAAAAAACCCACACTGAAGTGGCAAGATATCAGAACCGAACCGAACTGAAAACCGTGGTTAAAAACCGAGGTACGTATTGAACCGTGGACTAACTGTATTGTTGCATCCCTACTATAGGCAAGGATACGCAGGTGCATCCTATGCGAAATTCTTTTTCAGTGAAAAACCTATATAAATTCTCCACCTTCACATCTGTCGTAATAATTTTAAATTACATTCTATCGTTGCAGTTTAAATAAACCATACGTATCATATTTTTCAACAGGGTATCTTGCTTTATTAATATTTAATATGAATGTCTTAAATAAAACATTTTAAGAGTGTAAGGGCAGATCCCTTTAGCGCAGCTAATGACGCTTTGAAGTGATGTTTCATAACCATTCCTTTGATTTTTCTGTCCTCATTTTTTTTCCTTGCACCGTTCCCTTGTGTCCTAAGATGTGAGGAAAGGAAATGAGGATGCACATAAGAAATGAGAAGCATTTCCAGCCCTGTATGTCACTTCTTATGAGCTGTTGTATTAAATCAATATCACATTTGCGAACTTGCAAACCTTAATAATCATTAAAAAAAAAAACACTCCTTAATTGATCGCAATCTCACAAACTTCCACTATAATCAACAAAGCTCCCAACACTGCACAATGAATTTAAAGCTCCTAACACTGCACAATGAATTTCTTATTTACACCCTGTCTACACTTTGTTATAATGAAAAGATGTGTGAGCTTGAATAATTCAGCACTGAACAAAACGCTGGTGTTTTGAGCAGTAAGTGGATTCTGATTAACGTTGTGTTCAAGGAATCAACAGATATGTATGAGATGCATTGCTCAACACTGCAAAAACATGTTGTAAGTAGAAACCTTTAACACTTCCCTAATCACAGACACAAATATGCTGATCGGGCCAATTACACTTTAGCTTCTAAATATTTTTTCATAGTTGCACGCATGCAGATGCTACTGAAATGGTTGCATATTAGAGCCCTGCATAGAAATAAGATTATCAATAAACCCCAAGTCCACAAAGATAAGACTAAGGGTGCATTCCAACTATCAAGGTTACAGGGAAATATACACTGTTCCAAATTATTATGCAACTTATCACTAGAATTTAAGTAAAAGCAGCAGTCTTTAAAAGTGCTTGTTTGTTTCTCGTATCTTTTTAGATAACCGGTATCAAACTTGGACAGATTTGGTAAATAGTTTGCTTGAAGAGGTTTTTTCCACATTATTAAGCAAGTCTCAGTTCTCATGCAGTATAGGGAGGGAGAGAGATCGTTGCATAAAGCTGCATTTCAGTTACCCCTCACCAAAACTCACAAATAGAAACCTTTACAGTGGGAATGCAATGTTACCACATCAACATTGCATATCCAGGAACTGCAGAAATAGCAGTAGAGTACCGATGCATGATCTCCATCTGATGTTAGCTGGTGCAAGCTGGTGTTGACAAAGACCAATTTATGTCTGCCCGCCATCTTATTAAGCTTCATAGCCCTCCTGATCACTAAGGTCAAGAAGGGCAATTTCAGCACAAGTATTTACGATTTCCAGTTACAATACAAACACATACAAAAGGTATGTTGAAGACATTCAAGATACAGAAAGTCTGTCAAATTGCAAATTAAATTACACAAACATCTTCAGTGTTCCATAACACAATCCATACATACTTTTTGTTTCTAACATTAGGAACATAAATGCAGTATTTTAAATGGTCCCTTAAAATGTGCTATATATATATTAGTAATAAGGATAATTTTAAATGACCTTTCAGATGCATTTCATTATAAAACACTTTATAATCTATAATAACATTTAGTAACAACTTATTTCATATTGAATTTAAACCTTCTTGTATATTAAGACTGGCACCTGCAATTCTGGCCAAATTAAAGATGCGTTGTGTGTGAATTTGCACGTTATAATGTGAGCATCATTTTTAATAACAAAAAAAAAAAAAAGTCTCTAAAAACGTCTCAGATTGGCCTGTTTAGCTAAGCCCTCAAAACACTTCTTATTTACTGGTACAGTATTGCATGATTTGTAGATTATTTTTAATAGTTTACACTTTGCAAAAACGTTTGCAGTTAGTTTTTAAAAGGTAATATTACAGTCTAGGAACCTTTGTAATGTCTAGCTCCTACCAGTCCTACCAGTCTACCAGTCTAGCTCCTTTGTAATGCCATTTTTCTAACTTTATTAAAGGAACACT